>CAUYLG010000098.1:0-45260 GCA_963573385.1 Cacajao melanocephalus | reverse complement strand
CTGGGGTCCCCCCTCCTTGGGTCTGAGCACTGGGGAATGGAGTGTGGGTGCTGGCCACGTGCTTACACTTGGTCATAACTGGGGTCCCCCCTCCTTGGGTCTGAGCACTGGGGAATGGTGTGTGGGTGACGGCCACGTGCTCATGCTTGGTCATAACCGACACCACCACAGCTGTCTTATATCACTCTTTCTAGCCACCTCATGAGTAGATACAGATGCTCCTTGACTCAAGATGGGGTTTTGTCCCGGTAAATTCGTTGTAAATGGAAAATATTGTAAGTTGAAAATGCATTGGATACACCTCACCTCCCAAATATCATCGCTCAGCGCAGCCCACCTTAAACATGCTCAGAACACTGACGTTAGCCTTCCATTGGGCAAAATAATCTCACGCAGAGTCTGTTTATAGTAAAGTGTGGAATAGCTCATGTCATCTGTTGAGTACTGTTCTGAACATGAAAAACAGTGGTTGTGTTGGGGCTAAAGTGTGGCTTCTGCTGAATGCGTTTTGCTTCCACACCACAACCATCGTAAGTCGGGGCCGTCTGTGCTGTTAGATCAAGTATTCATTTTAGCACATGGGGAAACAGAAGTGCCTGCAGCTAGTAGGAGGACATGCCAGGTTCCATCCCACACTCACCTCTGTCCATTTTACTGTCCCTATAATGATTATCTAGCTCCCGCACTCCACAAGGCAAGGCAAGTAATAGTCATTTGAGTTTAAATACTGCTGACTTGCCAATGCCCCAAAGACTCTTCAAATTCAACACTATGTTGCCTGCCTCTCTCTCCCACCTCCTCAGTCATTATCTGAGCTGAGCGGGTGACCTTCCTTCAGAGATGTCTCTGAAAAGTTTCTCAAGTCACTCCATGGTGTGTCTGAGTGTGACTGTTCTCTTTGGCCCCTCTCTCCCTCACGCACAAAGGTCCCAGGCTTCTCTGTTGTTTGGGAATCTTGAGAAATGCCCAAGGGGTGACATCACTTAGCCACAGCCCCCAGAAAGAAGGCTGACTGCCAAGGGATGCCAGTTTGGGAATCAAATCATGTCTGCAGTTTGGAAACCCATCAGTAGGGTCCCAGTCTTTTCAGGGCACTGGGCCTGGTTCTGGGAGAGCCCACCTAGGCCGCCCACCCCCTCAGCATCCTGTGTGGGGGCCCAGCTGGGCTGACTCACTGCTGCCCGTGGCAGCTCCCAACTCGAAGGCTGAGGCTCTGCTGCTTCTGTCAGAATAAGGGTGGGGCGCACACAGAGGAGAGGCCTTCCTGCCACTGGGTAGTTGTTTTGTTTAGCACTTTTAAAATCGTTGCCTCAGTGTAGGGCTCTGCCAAGAATCAGCAAAGATCAAATGAAATATATACTAACAAATGAGTTTTTAGTTAGAAAAAAAAAAGAATAAAAAGTGGCTCAGACTCTGGAAACAGCGTTCAGTTAACTGTGTCTCACCTGGTCAGGTAAGCATTGATGCACATCAGCTGGTCCTCCTGCAGCCCGTCTCCTCCCCTCACCACCACATGTGCTGTGCATGCAGTATGTCACAGCTGCCCATGAGATCTTGTTAGAATCCCCATTTTACAGATGAGGACATTGAGGCACAGAGCTGTTAAGTAACCACCCTGAAGTCACACAGCAGGGAGGAGGAGTGGCTGACACATCGGAACCCAGGCTCTCTGGCTCTGGAGCCCTCTCTCTTAATCCCCAGGCCATTTTCCCCTTTGTCTGATGCTCAGTGATGTTTGTAACTGAAGACCCACCTTCCACTGTGTTATAATTTTCTATTGGTCTAACTCTGAAGTGGTGAAGTTGGCCCGACACAAGCTCAGTGGTTGATTAGTGAGGTGATTTTGCAAGACTGAAAAGTTCACACCATGTTCCATGGGCATCCCCTCCTGTGGAAGGTCATCAATGCCTCTCTCCCCATCTGGGATGCGAAGTCTGAAAGGATACCCAATGTAGAAAATGGGCACCATCACCAAAGGTCTTGCATGGATGCTGAGCATAAACGGGCTCTAGGAACCTCAACAAAGAGAAGCCCAAGGAAGTCATTTGTGTGGGACTCAAACTGTATCAGAAATTCCAACAACCAAGACTCCTCAACTTTTAAGCTATTTTCTGGTTCATCACTCTTGTCCTTTCCTTCATGAATGAAATGCGCTGACTTCGGTTTAAGGACTGCAATTGAGAAAGGTGGTATCGAGGTGGAAGAATATGAGCAGCTTGCTTACACGCACAAAAGCAGAGCCAAGGGAAGAGAGGTTTCAAGAGAATGTTCTTGTTAGGGGCTTGTCCCATCAGTGTCTGCTTTTCACCTTGGTCATGCACCCATTCTTGCTAACTTTTATCAAGCACTGGTTCTGTGGCTGGTACTGTGCCAAGTCTATATAGTCACCAGCCCATTGAATTCCCACCACTCCTTAGTCAACGTTGCTACCCATCTTTGTAGAGAAGGAAACAAGCTCAGAGAGGCAGCTTTCCTTGTCATATGACACAGAGCTAACGAAGTCAGAGCAGAGGGTGGAAACCAGGCTGCCTGCCTCTAGGGCCTGTATGCTGGTTCTCACTGCAGGGGCCACTGGGCATCGGTCAGATTGCCTGAGCACAGTCTTGCCCCGGATAGGCCAAGGGGTAAACATTTGTCAGCCACAGTGTTATCAGCAGAAATTACTTAAAGCATGTTAAGCTGAAAATCCCGAAAGAATAAAAATGCTTAAAAGCATCTGGATAGAAAACCTATGTGCACACACATCCCAAGTATGGGTGTTCACAGCAGCTTTATTCATAATTACCGAAAAATTGGAAGCAGCTGAATGTCCTTCAGTAGGTAATGGATAAAGAAACTGAAATACACTCAGACAGTAGAATATTATTCAGTGCTAAAAAGAAATAAGTTATCAAGCCATGAGAAAGCATGGAAGAAACTTGAATGGATATTGCTAAGTGAAAGAAGCCAATCCGACGTCTTTCTACATAGTGTATGATTCCAATTATATCACATTCTGGAAAGTTATGGAAACAGTAACATTTTAGACAATTACAGAGGCAGTGGAAAGATCAGTGGTTGCTAGGAGTCGGGTGGAGGGAGAGATAAAAAAGTGAAACACAGGATTTTTAGGGCAGTGCAACTATTGTGTATGAGATTGTAATGATGGACACATACGTTTGTCAATATCCATAGAATATACATCAAAAATAAACCCTAATGTATTCTATGGATTTGGTGATGGTGACATGTCAGTGTAGGTTCAGCTTTAGGTAACTAATTCCCCACTCTGGTGAGGGATGTTGATAATGGGGGCAGCTGGGGGTTGGGGCAGGCAGAGGGGGTAGGGGTACTATCTATACTTTCTGCTCAATTTAGCTGTGCAACTAAAACTTCTCTAAAAAGTCTATTAGTTAAAATTAAAAATGGAATGATATGAGGCTCATATCCAGCTCTAGAGCCAGAAGCAGCAGCTGTCTGACCTAGAAAAAGACTCTGTGATGTCCCCCCAGCAGCAGCCTGCATTGGCCCGGGTTGCAGAGCTAAGGCAGGTGTCCTAGGCAAAGGTGAGCAGAGAGGGCTCTTCAGAGAACTGTAACCACCCAATGGGTGTTTTTTTTGACCACTGCTCAGAGAGCTAATTTATCAAGACAGGAGAATTACAATAAAGAGTTTTACACTTTATTGTAATTTTGTACAATAGAGCTCTACTGTACATAGAGCTGGCTTAAATGGGAGACCAGAGTTTTATTATTACTCAAATCGGCCTCCCTGAAAATTTGGAGGCTAGGATTTTTCAAAGATAGTTTGGGGATGGGGGATGGCTAGGGAATGGGTGCTGCTGATTGGTTTGGGGATGCAGTCTTAGGAGTGTGGGAAATGATCCTCATGTGTGTTGACTTGCTTCTGGGTGGAGCCACGGGACTGGTTGGTGGGTCTGAGTGGAGCCATTGGTCATGAGAAAGGCAAAAAACCTGAAAAGACATCTCAACAGGCCAACCTTAGGTTCTACAAGAGTGATGTTATCTGCAGGAGTAATTGGGAAAGTTGCAACCCTTGTGACCTCTAGAATAATGGCTGGTAATCATTAAAAAATTTAATCATTATAAATTGGCTCTATCTGGGCAGTCGGCAAAAAAACCCCAGCTGCCTCCATTATCAACATCCCTCACCAGAGTGGTGCATTAATTACCTAAAGATGAACCCAACCTGGTGGACTTTCATTAGCTTTACAAAGGCGGTTTGGTTTTGCGGAAGGGCTATTATCATTTAAACTATAAACTAAATTTCTCCCAACATACAAAGTTAATTTGGCCCAAGTCCAGGAATGATGAAAGGCAGTTTGGAGGTTAAAGGCAAGATGGAGGTTGGTTAGGTCGATCTCTTTCACTGTCATACTTTTCTCATGGTTTTGGAACTTCCCAAAGGAAGACACTCCCCCAGCAGGTTCAAGCTGTGGAGTTTAAGCCTGGAATGAAAGTGAAAAATCTCATTGCAATAGGGAGAGTGTGGCCGATGGCTCAAAGGTGCATTTCTCCTGACCCTCCCTGACAGTGCTTCCTAAACCCATTTTTTCCCTGTGACAGAAACATACATTCTCATAAAAGAAAATCTGTTCTTGACTGATGAGGACTGAGAGGCTGTGACAAGATGGATACATGTGCTGTGCCTTGGGTCAGAGGTGCTCCAGGTAGGCCGCCTTCCCCAGGCCATCCCCCACCCTGGGCACACAAACCTCTCTCCTATGGCAGGGCGGAGGACAGTGACCTGCCCTTGCAACAAAGACCTGAGCCGCCTCTCTTCCATGCAGCCACCATCACCTCCCTCCTGGGTTCTTTGGGGGTGCCTCTTGCCCCTGTGCCCTGCCCACCACCCCAAGTGCACCTGCCTGGCTAATGTGCTCTCCTCCCTTCCTTCATTCATCTGCCAACCCTTCTGCAGTGCCCAGGACTGCTATATCTGGTACAACCTGGTCCTGTTCACATAGGGCCGCCTCCTCCCCACTGGTTCATTTTATAACCTCATTACCTTCTCTTTGTTCATGAATGTGAGGGTTCATTTTATGTGTCAACTTGACTGGGCTAAGGGATCCCCAGAGAGCTGATAAAACATTATTTCTGGATGTATCTCTGAAGGTGTTTTCAGAAGAGATTAGCCTTTGATTAAGCAGACAGAGTAAAGAAGATTCACCCTCTCCACTGCAGGTGGGCATCCATCAGCCAACCCGTGGAGAGCCCTGATAGAGCAAAAAGGTCCAGTAAGGGCAAAAGTTCTCTCTTTCTGCTTGAGCTAAGAAATCTGTCTTCTGCCCTCTGACAGCAGCACTTCTGGTGCTTTAGGTGTGAATTGGAACTACACCAGCAGCTTCCCAGGACTTTGGCTTACAGAGAGCAGGCTGTGGGATTCCTCAGCTTCCATAATCATGTGAGCCAATCCCCATAGTCAATTTCTTTCTGTAGGTTTCTATGTGTCCTATTGGTGCTATTTCTCTGGAGAACCCTGACTAGTACCATGAGGTAGGCATATTGCGTTGGAGACCCAGAACACTTCAAATATTTATTACTGGGCTAGGAAAGAAGGCAAAACCCTATTAAAAATTGTGGCTGTGTCTGTTAACTTGTTCAGCCATATATACCCATGAATTTAAAATGAAAATTAAATAAAAAGCAAACGCCTTTTAAAAAATTATGTTTGTGATGGTGGTAGAAGTATGTCCACCAGGGGGTGAGCTGGCCTCGTGAAACTTCAGGGAGGTGTCAGACGACCTGGGTGTGGAAGGGATTGATATCTGGAGGAAGTAACCGGGAGAGGATGGACACACGAGTCTTCTGGCAGAAGCGGGCAGCTTCCTCCAGCGGGACTGCAGGCAGTGCTGTCAGGCGCAGGCGAGGTAGCTCCAAGCCCACCTGCCCCTGTCTGTTCCCTTCTATGGCCCAGCCATGTCTGGTCCCTTCCGTACACCCCAGCCTCATTGCCTGGCTTATTCATTGCTTGTTTCTCCCACTAAAATATAAACCCTATAAGAGCAGGGACCTTGTGCACAGACCCCAGAGCCCTGTACATGAACAGTTGAGGAATGAATGAAAAATGATTGGAGGGGCTGTGGAGAGATGTCCACAGAGACCCGCAGGCATTTGCAGCTTCCTTCTTGCTCCATGGGAAGCATCTGAAGCATTTGAAGCCTCTGGCTTCATGGGATTTGAAACATGGGGCTACTTTAAGCCCTAAAGGACAGGGGAGCATCACTTAGGGCTAGGAGCACCTTTTTGATCACTAATTTGGGTGGCTTCTGTCCTCTCCTGCTGTATTCATCTTCCCTGCTCATGGTTTCTTTGCTTGCTAAGCATTTCTCCCAGTTTTGATGACCAGGACTTAATCTCCCCTATTGGCACTGGGCTGCGATCTGGTTTAAACCACTACTTGTCTGTTCATAGGGACACACTTGATCTGGGATCCCCTCCACCACGGATTCCTGACCTACCCAGACCCACCCAGGGTCACTGAGGCACTCCTGCCTCAGCTGCATCAGTGACCCTGGGTGACTTGAGTGACTCAGGCATGAGAACCCCTGAGGCCGAAGATCGAATCTGTTTCTATCTCATGATGGGCTCTCTTCCTCCCAGGAAGAAATGCTGGGAACTGGTGGTAATAAGTCAGTCTTCTCCAGGGTGGCAAGAGTGTTAATTTACAGCCACCTCTGCCTTCCTCTGTTCTTACCTGCCACCCAGCCCCCAGGCCTCTCTGCACCACTAGCTGGACTCTGATGTGAGTCACTTCTTACAGGGATGTGGAGCAAGCAGATCACCTTCCCTGGTCATCTTGAGCCTTCCCTGTTATTAAAAGTTGAAGCTGCTGGGGTTCTAGGCGATGAATGGGGGGAGAGATAGCAGGCAGGCATGTGTGGAGGAGGGATGGTCAATCATGATGGTTCACGTCCGGAGTGGAGTGGAGGTGACCTCCAGGCAGCCTGGGGGTCAATATCCGCCACTGCCTCATGTAAGCCTGAAAAGTGTGTGCCAAGCACCATCCCAGCCAATGCTGGAAAAACGATTTACTCTCTTGGGGCCTCAGTTTGTTTCGCCTCTCCACATAGAAAACACCCATGCTCCATCTAACCAGATTTAACCGTTTGTACTTTGTTAGATTTGCTTTTTTATAGGCAAAAAAGAAACTTTCTTTGATCACCTTCACCCAATTCCGTTCTTCCTGCCTCCTCACCCTAGCGGTGACCATTGCTGTGACTTTAGTGTGTTGTTTATTTCATGCATTTGTATATTACCTGTGTATCCATGGACAGTACACATCGTCTTTTGTAGGTTTTAAGAAGTTCATAAATGATATTGTAGCATGTGTTATTCTACAACTTCGTTTTTCACTCAGCTTTATGGTTTGAGATCTATCCTGTTAAGAGATATATGTATATGTGCGTGTATGTACTATGCACACACATGCATATTTATAGTTTGCTCCATTTGACCTCTGCATAGTATTCTATTATGTGCATATGCCACAACCCATTTTTTCTATTTCCTGGATGATAAGCCTTTACCGTGCTGGGGTTTAGTGCATTCATCTGTAGAATGGGGATCGTTATACCTTTCCCATATGTTGGGGGTACGTGAGAGGCACAAGTAAAGACCCCTTTCAAGGTGATTGGCCCCAGAACCTTCTCAGGTCTTCCCACAGGGAGGGGATTTTGGCCCCCAGGATGAGTGCTGTTCGGGACACTTGTGCCCCATGTCTTCCCCAGTGTCCAGCAATGACAACCTTTCAGGCTGTACCCTTCAAGGAGGGCTGTGACCCAGAGAATAGGGCCAGCACAGGGGGCTCCATGCTAAAGCTGGAGAGGATTTTGGAAGTCCTCTGACCCAGTGAGACCACTGTGGGCTGCCCACCCTGAGTAACATCTCCAGGAATGGGACCCGCCATCTCTCAAAGTGCTACCGTAGGTGTCTGGTTCCGAACACACATCCCTAGGAAAGGAGACTCCCTGTTCCCAAAGGCAACTCAGTTTTACATTGCGTTGAAAAATCTGTGTCCTAATGAGTTCATTTCTGTGGCCCAGCTGTGCCTGCGGGGCCAACCAGAACCACTGAATCCCACTTTGGCACCAAGCATATTGTATATTGAAAGGCCACAGTTAGGCCCATCCCAACGTCTGTCTTTAATTTTCTAGGTGAAACAGCCACCCTTTAAAAAATATTTCTAGCCATTGAAACTATAGAAAACCAACAGCCACAAGAAACAAAAACAAACAAAAAATAAAAGAGAAATGCAGCTTTCCCAGAGTGTGAGCTCCCATGCCCTTACCATTCCGTTCATCCTCTGGATGTGTTCCTGTTTCCAGTACTAGATGACACATTCCTGCTTGGGTTGAATTCCTGCTGAAATGCTTGGGCCTGCAGTATCATGTCAGAAATAAGTCTGAGGTACCCATCCTCTGTGGAAGCTTTTTGCCTAAGTACAGACAGCTTGGTACTGAGTACCTGTTAGTTTTTCTGCCTAGTTCCCTTCCCCTCATCCACAGTCATCCGTGGAGCTCTCCCTTACTCAGTTCACATGGAAAGAGCAGTGAACACCCAGGCAGCCATTTCTGCAATGTGGCCCTGCCTCCTGGCACAGTTGATTGGACCAGGATGATGACAGCTCTGAGAAGGGGTTAAAACCTCCACTTCTGCTTCCTGAGGCTCCTAATCTCCTTCTGGGGCCCCATTCTTTGATGTAGACAATTAGTGGCTCTCAACCTTACGTGAATTGCCATTTAAATGCAGTGTCAAGCACTGATTTTCTTAGGCTGGAACTAAGAGATTCCAGGTTCGAAGTTGCTGGTTTCTTAAAAGGAGCAGATACAAATTGGAGAGCTGCTGGTAGCCTGAGGTTTCCTTGCAGAGGAAACCTAGCAAGAGAGACGGGGAAGGAAGGAGTGTGAGCAAGAGAGAAGTTCCAGGGAGCTGAGGGAACAGAGATGAGGGGCTGGGAGAGTACTGAAGGAGCCCACGCCCCTAGTTCCCATCCACTCCTGAGGGCTGACTGTACCCTAGCCCTTGCGACCTGTGAGACACCCTAGAGATGCATAAAAACACCCTTTCTGCTTGGGCGTTCCAGTTAAGTTTCTGTTTCTTGCAACCACAAGAATCTTGATTCATGCAAGCATGGAGTCACGCCAACTCTATTGCTAAGTGATCTTCTGACCCCCTCCGGAGCCATGTCTGCTCCTTTGTGCCCCTTCCACTCCCTGCCCCCCAGGCATGGCTTCTATTCTTGTGCCTTTAAACGTCCATTTGTGTAATGTGTTTTTGTCCTAAGCCATCTCTATTGACTTGGAAGGCAGCAGGACACAGAGCTCACAGCAATACAACATAGAAGCCACAGAGGTAACTGAACCAGAGTTCAAGTAGGCCCAAGTCATTGCCCTGCAAAAAAGGATCAATCTGGACTTTGTCAGGGACCCCATTCCACCACTTCATCTGGTCCAGAGAGAAGGAAATCAGCTCTCAGCGGGAAACACCTGTGCTTGTAACTGATCTTGAAGTTTATGCAACCAGGAGAACTGTCCAACTCAAGGCTTCAGGAAATACACTGATGTCTGGGCCTGCTTCCATCAGTTTCATCTAATTGCTGGAAAAATCATGTCACCTAAGGAGGAGTTCCACTCCCCTTCCTGCCCCACCTGCAGCAGCCCACTGTGACCAAGAGCAAGGCCCTGGCAGATGCAGTTTCTGGTGGGGGTCCCCTTCCACGTTCATAGATTGTTGTCTTGTTGCTGTGTCATCATGTGGGTGAGGGATTTCTTTGGGGTCCCTTTCCTAAGGCTATTTATGAGGCTCTGCCCTCATGACCCAATCACTGTCCCAAAGCCTCACCTCCAAATACCATCACCTTGGGACTAGGTTTCAACACATGAACTTTGGAGGTAACATAAACATTCAGCAGCACCAAACCCCAAACTCACTGGCTTTGCACATTTGGGAGGCGGTCACCAGGAGTCATGGTCCACTTGGCCAGCCACCGCTGCGATCATAACGCACAGCTCCTGGTCAGGCTTCCTTTTCTGAGTAACCCGATCCAACGTTCTAAAACAAAACCGTGTCTGAGGAAACCTGAGGAGGGGCGCTCCCTCATGGTAGGCGAGGACAATAGCTGGCTCCCCAGGCGTGGCCCAAGATGACCCAGCCAGGCTGTAACTTGGCACTGGGTTGCTGTGGAAACGGTTTCCTGATCGCGGTCAGGGGCATTTCCTTTGGCTGGACTACACCCCCAGCATCTTTGATTCTAAACGGAAATAGCCACATAAGGTTGGCAGGAGACTTGGGCCTCTGGATGCAGAGCTCACAACGTCTGAGAAGGAGAATGGCATGAAGTTTGTTTTCGTGGTCACTCCTAGGACGCTACACATCCCTGCCGCCCCCTCACAAACACGCACACAATTTCTCTTTTGCTGTGTCCTTTTAGCCTTGAGGGCAATCATCTGAAATGAGCAGTTAAGCTGGTTGTCATATCTGTTTCCGAAATCCTGTCTGCTTTTCTGTGTCCCAGATTTTAGCCACACGGCATGCTCACTACATGCCAGGTCTTCACGTACATTATCCAACTGAATCCCCACAATAACCCTATAAAATGGACATTATACTGCTCTACAAATAAGGAAATCCAGCCTTTAGGTTTGCCTGACTCCAAAATGTACACTCTTACCCCCCAATCTGATCTGTCCTTTATGGCTCAGCTGGAGACCTTTCCCTCCAGAAAGCCAACCCCTGCCATCCCGCCTGGGGCCTCTCCCTGCCCCAACCTGCTTTTCTGGATTCCTAGATTTGTGCTTGCCCACAAGTTTGGCTAAATAATGTCCCTCCCCACAGATGTCTCTCTCCTAATTCCTGGAACCTGTGGATATGTTATCTCATACAGCAAAAGGACTTTGCAGGCATCATTGAATTAAGCATCTTGAGACAGGAGATCATTCTGGATTTTCTGGTGGGCCCACTGTAAGTCATAGGGGTCCTTATAAGAAGGTGTCAGGAGGATCAGAAGGAAGAAGAAGAGATGGGATGACCAAAGCAGAAGTTGGAGTGATGGGCTTTGAAGATGGAGGAAGGGGCCACGAGCCTAGGAATATGGGGTCCTCTAGAAACTGGAAAAGGCAAGGAGATGGGTGCTCCCCTAGAGCACTGTGATGCCTTGACTTTATCCTGTAAGACCCATTTTGGATTTCTGCCCTCCAGAACTGTAAGATGATACATTTGTGTTGCTTTAAGCTGCTCAGTTTGGGATCATTTGTTATAGCAGCTTCAGGAAACTCACATAGTCTGTGTTGTGATTTCCTTTCTCTGCATCTGTATCTATCTCCCAGCCAGGAGGTAAGGTCTGGCAGCGCAGATGCCTTGAATTCAGTTTAGTAGAAATATCTTGAACACTTGCTGTATTTCTGAGCACACTGCCTGTGTGGGAGGCAATGCAGACATGAGTGAAGTATACCTCTGCCCTCCAGAAAACAAATGTCTCAGTTTTTTCATGTATAGAGGTCCCAGCTCAAAACCTTGCCCAAAAAAGATGAGTAGAAATTAGCTAGTCACTAAGGGTCCCCATCATACTAAGAAAACATATGGTAATACAAAACAAAACACAAATAAATTTAGTAAGCTTTTATAAATGAACTAGAAGTAGGGGGCTCTTGATTTATTAAATGAATGGCCGTGATGACATTTTTAAAAGTTTAATTCCAAATGATGAACAACAAGGAAAAGGGGAGGCAGCCAGAGTCCAGGAGAGGCGAAGGAAAGGAGAGGTTGGCAGGTGATGGGAGGAAGGGATAAGATGAATACTGTAGGAGCCAAGGGGCTGGGAGTTTCTGGGATGGGGAGGGACTTAGTGAATACTAATCGTGCCTACCTCGGTGAGTCATAACCTCATGTCCTCTTATCCCTGCCTTTGAACTGCTAAGCAAACAAATCAGCCACATTCTCCAAGGTTAAGTTGGCATTTATCATTACACCTTAGCTCTTATGTCTGAAAAGGATAGTGGAGAGCAAGGGCTGGAATGATTTTAACCACTTTCCTGCACTAGGGTGTGGGTGAGCCCCAGGGCATTGCTGATGGGCATCTTGCCAGGGGGGAGATTGCCCTGTACCGAAATAAGTCAGTTACATCCCTTTAATGTGCAATTCCCAAAAATCACCTGAATTAGAGTGGCCTGAGCATATATTAGGACTCCTGTTCCCATTCCAGACCCCTTGATTCTGATGTCATCTAAGATTTGAGAACAGGGTAACTTTTCCCTTTATTGGACAAAAGATTTTCAACATATTACTATTCTTAGCAAGATTAGGAACTCAATTAACATAAATTTTTGAGGGGCTTAGTATACCCATGTTGGACCACTTGATTCTCGTGATTAATTTTCCTTGTAAATTTCTATACAGTATAGAAAAGTCTGAATAAGGTATTTCATAATTGTCCTCTATTAATAATTATCAGGTATCACAATGGTAGGCATTTTATGGCATCTCTAGCGTGCATCAATTTCAGTAAATTGTGTTATTCCATCTGCTCAATACTTCATATCAGATCTATGCAATACTTGGTATACCGTAAGTTGAGAGTGTACAGCTCTGATGAGCCTGATGTTTGAAAAACAGAAGATGGTGGACTTTGCCTAGAAAACTTCTGGTAATCAGAGTTATTCATAATAATAAAGCAACTCTTGGGACAAGGCGTTCCCCACAATCTAAGTACTTGATAATCTAAATGTTAGCAATTTGGATATTTTATAACATAATGGAGTAATGGAAACTAATCTTTCTCAGATTATTTTTATACTATACATTACTGGCTTTGTCTAAGCTGTGAGAAATACTGTCAATGATTAACTGCAGTGTAAAGATTGGCTCGCTAGATAATATTCCCACGTAGGGTGACAGGAGGCAGGTATGATTTCTCATGCTCATTTTCATACAGAGGAAGCCAGCTTGATCAGCTAATGTCACACAGCTCCTGAGGAGGCGGGCTTCTGGAACACAGGGCCTGTGCCTGTTGCTGATGATGTCAGTTGCACATGAAAAAGTGAATGCAAATGGTAGATGGAAGACTTCTTAAAAATGACATTGAAAAGGAAGCGTGGCATGCAAACTCTAGCTCTCCCAAGAGATTATGCATCCATACCGCACAGTGCTCCTATCTGCAGAATGTGGATTCACTTTCCTGTGAATCTGCATTCTCTGCATCCTGCACCTGGGCCTCTGCTTATCATGGCTGGTTGGATGAGAACATAACCTCTAAAGCTCAGACTTCCAGTAATTGGATAAAAGCCATGTATTCTGAACCTAGGAAATGCACACATGCTCCCTGAATTTTAGGAGTTCATGGATACCTGAAGTCCATATGTCTGTGGCACCAGATTTTGGAACCTCTGACTCAGGAAATGAATAATAAAGAAATTAGGGGAGGTCTTACAATGCACCACGCTTACAGTTCAGTAGGATGTCAAATCACACTGGAAGTTACTATTATGCTTCTCTCTTGCCCTCTCCTTTCTGGAAGTTGTTGAGTGTCCAGCAGGCTGACTCTGGTCTTCTGCCTTGAGCCACAGTTCTTCCAGGGTCATAATCTGGGTATTCTGGAGGGGAGCATCTCTCAGCTGTCTTCCTAGCTCCCTGGAGGAAGGTCTGGATGCTCAGATTAGAATACCCATATATATATATTTTTTTTCATATGCTTGTTGGCCACATGTATGTCTTCTTTTGAAAGGGACCTATTCATGTCCTTCGCCCACTTTTGAATGGGGTTGTTTATTTTCTTGTAGTTTTGTTTCGTCTCCTTATAGATGCTGGATATTAGACCTTTGTCAGATGCATAGTTTGTAAAACTTTCTCCCATTCTATAGGTTGTCTGTTTACTCTGTTAGTTTCTTTTGCTGTGCAGAAGCTCTTCAGCTTAATTAGAGCCCATTTGTTAACTTTTGCTTTTCTTACAGTTGCTTTTGGCATCTTCTTTCTTTGCTACTGTGAATAGTGCTGCAATGCACATACACGTGCATGTCTCTCTATGATAGAATGATTTATAGTCCTTTGGCTGTATACTCAATAATGGGATTGCTGGGTCGAATGCTATTTCTGATTTCAGGTCTTTGAGGGATCGCCATACTGTTTTCTACAATGGTTGAACTAATTTACACTTTCATCCACAGTGTACAAGCATTCCTTTTTCTCTGTAACGTGGCTAGCACCTATTATTTTTTGACTTGTTAATCATAGCCATGCTGACTGATGTGAAATGGCATCTCATGGTGGCTATGATTTGCATTTCTCTAATGATCAGTGATGCTGAGTTTTATTTTTTCTTTTTTCAAGAGTGGGAGCTAAATGATGAGAACACATGGAGACATAGAGGGGAACAATAGACACTGGGGCCTATTGGGGGGTGGAGGGTGGAGAAGGGAGAGGATCAGGGAAAATAACTAATGGTTAACTAGGCTTAATACCTGGGTGATGAAATAATCTGTACAACAAACCCCCATGACACAAGTTTACCTATATAACAAACCCGCACATGTACCCCTGAAATTAAAAGTTACAAAACAAATACTCTTATTAATGAGAGTTGCATTATGGCCCTCAATTCAATGAGAAGTACTTCTATAGTCATTTAAGCAAGGTAGCCCAGTGAAACTCTCACAGGAAAGGAGGAGCCGAATCCTGAACAGCTTACATCATTCTTTTCTGGTGGTCATTCAATGTCTAAATAAGTTACGTGGGTGACTAAATTAAGACAGGCTAAAGGGGAGAAACATTGGTTTAGCCCTTCTTTGTCTGCATGTTTACTTGTTTAATTGTTCCTCCACCAGTCTGGAAGCCCCAGGAGGGCAGCAGCCTTGTGTTTTTTGTTCACCACACAGCACCTGGCACAGAGTAGGTACAATAAGTATTCATGGACTAAATGATGATCTATGATTCTCAAACTGCTGTTCTGTGGGAGGAACGCTGTCAGCAACGAGAAGATTGTGATTCCGCAGGTGTTTGGAGGACCTAAGATCCACGGAGTGATTTTGACTTCTCTATTTGCTGTAGAAAAATTTATTGAGAGTAAAAGCATAGGTTCATATAGAGCATTGAGTCACCCGATGTATCTTCCCCAAAGTTCTTATAAATTCTAACAAGACCAACACAGCTGATGCTAATACAAATCTTTCTTACATGGTTATGGTCAACTGTACTTTAAAAGCATTTGGTGGATCTATAATTTACTTATTGTTCATTTCTTGGTCAAGAACACAACTTGCACATACAAAAATCAATAGCACTGCTATACATTAACAATGAACTGTCTGAAAAAGAAATCATGAAAACTATCACATTTACAATAGCTATAGAAAAATACCTAGGAAAAAATTTAACCAAGGAAATAAAAGACTTGTACACTGAAAACTATAAAACATTGATGAAAGGAATTCATCATGTTCATGAATGGAAAGAATTAATAGTTAAAATGTCCATACTACTCTAAGCAATCCACAGATTCAACACAACAATGTTTATCAAAATTTTGATGATATTTTTTACATTAATAGAAGAAAATCCTAAAATTTGTGTGGAACCGCAAAAGACTCCAAATAGCCAAAGCAATCCTGAGCAAAAAAGAACAAAGCTGGAGGCATCACACTACTTGAATTCAAAATATATACAAAGCTGTAGTAATCCAAACAACATGGTATTGGCATTTAAAAAAAGACATATAGATTGGGCATAGTGGCTCATGCCTATAATCCCAGCACTTTGGGGATCCAAGGTGGGTGGATCGCTTGAGGTCAGGAGTTTGAGACCAGCCTGGCTAACATGGTGAAACACTCTTTCTACTAAAACTACAAAAATTAGCTGGGTGTGGTGGCACATGCCTGTAGTTCCAGCTACTCAAGAGGCTGAGGCAGGAGAATCATTTGATGGGAGGAGGGTGAGGAATAAAAGTCTACAAATTAGGTTCAGTGTATACTACTCAGGTGATGGGTACACCAAAATCTCACAAATCACTAAGGAACTTACTTGTGTAACCAAATACCACCACCTCCTGGAACAGATAAATGAATTCAGCAAAGTTTCAGGATACAAAATTAGTGTACACAGTAGCTCTACTATACACCAACAGCGACCAAGCTGAGGATCAAATGAGGAACTCAACCCCTTTTATGACAGCTGCAAAAATAAAATGAAATACTTAGGAATATAGCTAACGGAGGAGTTGAAAGACCTCTACAAGGAAAACTACAAAACTCTGGTGAAAGAAATCATAGACGACAAAAACAGATGGAAACACATCCCATGTTCATAGATGGGTAGAATCAATATTGTAAAAACGATCATACTGCCCAATCTACAAATTCAATGCCATTCCCACAAATACCACCATCATTTTTCACAGAACTAGAAATCTGATCGTGTTCAACAACACAGATGAATCTGGAGGACATTTCATTAAGTGAAATAAGCCAGGCACAAAAAAAAAAAAACACTGCATGATTTCACTTATATGTGGAATTTTAAAAAAGCTAAACTCACAGAAGTAGTGTAGAAAGGTGGTTACTAGGGGCTGGGAGTGGGAAGCATTGGAGAGATGTTGGTCAAAGGATGCGAAATTTCAGGGAGGAGGAATAAGTTCAAGACATCTATTGTACAACATGGTGAATGTACTTAATCACAATGCATTGTATTCTTGAAAATTGCTAAGAGAGTAGATTTTAAGTGTTCTCACTACCAAAAAATAAGTCTGTGAGGTTATGTATATGTCAATTAGCTGAATTTAGCCATTCCACAATGCATACATACTTCAAAATAACATGTTGTACATGCCAACTATACACAATCTTAATTTTCCAATGAAAATAAATAAGTATTTGTTCACACACACACACACACACACACACACAATAAGAAACACTGCTCTGGCTGCTGTGGGAGAGCAGACGACAGAGTACTAAGAGTTGAGGCCAGGAGACCAGCTTTCTGCGGGAGAAGAGAATGACTTGGAGTGGGATGCTGGAAGCTGGCAGCAAAGATGGGAGCTGTAGATGGGTTGGGATATATTTTGGCTCTGGCACCACCAGGAGGTGCCTATGGATTGTATATGGGAGATATGAGAAGTAGAGGAAAAGGGGAAACCCTAGTGCCCTCTGTAGTACCACACTGCCTCCAATGGCCTTGGAAGTCACTTGAGCCTGTGTGCTGCTACATGGCCTTCACACGTGGTTCAACACTTCATTAGATTGGGAACTAGTGCTCCACCCAGACCCTTGGAAACTCTCAACCTGGGAGAAAGCACCATCCTAGGATGTGTTGTATTTTATTTTTCTGCAACATCCACCCGGTGTTACTTCCAGTTCTCCTCTCTGGAGGTACAACAAGGAGAATCAATTCCTTTTCATAAGAACTTCCTCCAAAAACTTTGAGACTTCATCCTTCTAGGGCTTTTTCCTGCTTCAAGAAATAAGTGTTTCTCTCAGGGGCTAGAGGAATGACTTCCATACCCTTCCATACCCTGGTCTTTGCTGGTGTTTCTATTTCTTATACATTCTCTCTTAGTCTTCTTCTCTTCCCTCACACTTCCCGCTTTTGCCCATTCACTAAAAAGCACCACATGTATACACATCCACTCATTCATGCATGCACATTGATCTGTAAAATGGCAGGATTGATACTCTCTTTTTTAACTCATCTCCGTCCCCCAGGCTCTGAGGTGTTTGGGAATAACAACCAACCTCCCACATCATGCAACTATGGCATCATTTTTATGAGCTTGTTGGTTATTTTGCATTCAAAAACTTTAACAATTGTTTTTCTTATGAATGTATGTTATGTATGTGTCACAGATTTGAACAATACCAAAATTTATACAGTAAAAGAGGAAGATCACCACAAACATTTACAGTGCCACTTTCAGAGGTAAATAGAGTCTTCATGTTTTCCATTCAGTGACCTAAGATCTCTGGGTCACTGGGCTTGGAGATGATCTTGACAGTGGAGGAATCAGATTTAAACAGTTGGAATCTCATTGGGAGGAAGTGGGTCCTTTTCAGGTCTCCTGCACTTGCCTCTTAGGTCAAGATGTCTCAGTTTGGGGTTAGCCTTTACCACTGTCTAACAACCAAGGTGCTCCCTTTGGACAATGATAGAGCATAATTCAGGTTCTGATCTACGCTAACCCAACTGGGACTTTTTGAAATGTAGAATGTGTCTTTCAGAGCACATTCCCTACCTCCAGGAGCTCAGGACATGAGAAGTAAACATATGAGAAGAAATTTGACAATGCCAGGTGGCGCATACAAAATGCTAGATTCTTGGGAAGATATTTTCTCATGTTCCACCAAAGGGGGCAGCTCAAGGTGAGTCCTGGACAGTGAGTGTGGCTACAGAGGGAGAGGTAGGCTGCTGCAAGCAACTGAAAAGACCTGGAAAAGAGTAAGTTCTGTTACGAGGACACAGGTGGGTAGAGAAGAAAGTCTGCAGAGAGGCAGGTGGATTGCCTGGAGTCGGCATAACACCTGGAATGTCAAACTTGGAAGTCCGCTTTAGGCCACAGGCATTGAAGACATCTGGAAGATTCTTCTCATGGCACCTGGAAATACAGGACAAAAGGCTAAAGAATTCATTCAAAGCCCAAAGAAGATAAGACGAAGAGGTAGGCTATTTTGAGCCTTCCGGTCCATGGAGAACAGCTGTAGAGATGAAGCTAAGCCTCCTTGTAGGGCCAGGCATATGCATCTCTCCTTGTTCAGGATGCATGCACGCAAGGCTGCGCCTGGTTCCTGCTGGCTTCTGCAGCCTCATCTCTCACGACTCACTTCCTCAACTTCCTTCTTCACTCACAATCCTCCCAGTGTCTAGTTCTTCCTGCTATCTTTATGCCGTGCACATGCTAATCCTTCTGCCCTGATGCTCTCCTCATTGTTACCACCTGCCCCCCGCCTTCTTTCTGCCTACTCTTCTTTCACGACTTGGCCCAGCTACTGCCTTCATGACTTGATGCTCTTATTCTGTGCCACTCTCTCCAGCAAGGGGCCTCTCCTAGGTGCCCTCATGGCCTCTTTGGTTACCTTATTGCGCTGCGTTCTTATTACCTGCTTGTAAAGGTCTCCCCACCTGCATCATAAGCTCTTCAAGAGCAGGGACCTTATTTTATTCATGTTGATTCCCAATGCCTGGCCCAAGACCTGACATGGAGTAGGTATTCTATAATTTATGAATGAATGGATGATATGGGTTAACTATTCATTTGTTTTCCAGTAGCTGGTTTAAACTAAAGCAAAATGTTGTGTGTTATGAAGGCTTAGGAAGGATGTAAGGATGGCGAGACCCTAGAACCATGATTCTCAAGTGTTGAGCCATGGCACCTTGATGTGTTATGAATTCTTCTCAAGAGGGTCAGTGGATTTGGATCAACACTTGAAATACCTTTTTTGTTATAATAAGTGATATATATCATTCTGGTAGTGTTGATCACAGGTGCATTGAACAAAGCAGGGCATTTGAAGTGAAGTAGCTTTTCTTCTGACCTTTCTTCCGAGGAAGAGTTAAGAGGTTTAGCGTACAATTGAGCCTGAGCCAGATGTGAACGTGAGTATATAAAAGAGTGCAGACAGGGCAATAAACATTCCTGATCAGGGATATGCTGGTAAATGGCAATCAAGGGAATATCACACTAACTGTGGATGCTTTCATAGGCTGCATGAAAATTCTATTGTAATCTTGGGTGTTGTTTTGAGTCTTTTATTCTTTAAGTTCCTGCAAAAATTCTAGACAGAAATCCCTGCCCTAGAAAGAGTCCCTGAGTGACCAGCCTGCCAATCACTAGGTGGCAAGTCTTGGGGCAGAGACTATGGGAGAGGTTATGGTCTTATTTGTTTCTTAAGCCTGATGCCACTTTTTCAAATCAATTATATGATAAAAAGCCAAGGACTGCCTTCCTCTTGTTTTTACAGAACTGTGGCCCTTTGGCAAGTTTTGTAAATGTGTCCTGTAATCCAGGTTATTTAATCATTTTCTGGCAGCAATAGTTTTGCAGTCACGCTATTCACGGGTAAATGATTTTCAGAGTGGTAAGAGAAAGGGCGCTGACAGTAGGCTCACCATGTGAAAGCTTCTGTTTTTGTAACTCACCTAAAATTGCATCATAAGTTGGATTTCAGTCATGATTTGGTGACTAGCTCCCTTTCATATATAGCCCTTCTATATTTTTACGAATTTTGTGCTTGATGTAGGGTCTGAGCTACAATCTCCCATGATGGTTGTGGTTTTATTAGTTTCTTCTTGGAACTTTGTCAGGTTTTGCTCAGTGTGTTTCAAGTTTATTTTGGTAGATGCAACCAAATTTTGGTGCAATGTTTCTTTTATTCTTATGTAGCAGTCCTCTTTGTTAATTTTCACTGGCTGGACATGGTGGCTCATGCCTGTAATCCCAGCACTTTGGGAGGCTGAGGCAGGCAGGTCGCCTGAGGTCAGGAGTTCGAGACTAGCCTGGCTAACATAGTGAAACCCCATCTCTACTAAAAATAAAAAAATTAGTTGGGTGTGGTGGCAGGTGCCTGTAATCCTGGCTATTTGGGAGGCTGAGGCAGGAGAATCACTTAAGCCTGGGAGGTGGAGGTTACAGTGAGTCAAGATTGTGCCATTGTACTCCAGCCTAGGTGACAGAGTGAGACTCTGTCTCAGAAAAAAAAAAAATTGACTATAAATTATATATGACTATGCTATAAATTAATATCACCATGCAAACTTTTGTTGAGCATTTGCATAGTACATCTTTTTCCCAATCTTTCTATGCCATTTTGTTTTAGGCATCACTTTTATAGACAGGATCGAAGCAGCCTGATTTTAAAAAAACATACGGATAGTCTCTTTTAAAAAGTTAGTTTAATCTATTTGTTTAGTGTGATTTCTTATACATTTCAACTTTATTTTAAGCATCCTCTGCATTTTCTATTTACCATCCTTGTTGTTTACATTTCTTTCCCAGCCTGTCTTTGAAGTTTATTAATGGTCCCCTTTTTTCTCCTTTGCTGATGTGGAAGTGACAAATTGTGCATTTCATAACTTTAATTCTTACCATTAAAATTTAAAACATAATACTTTAACTTTTTCTAGAAAAACTTAAAATTATTCAGTGTCTATACCAAATTAGTGTAGTAGTTATTGGCATTTTATGATGTGTTTATTATGTATAACCATGTCTTCAGGCAGCAATGTTATCATAGCTCACTACACCTACATGCAGGCTTACAAATACTTTATTGTGAGTGTCTTTTTTTTTTTTTTTGAGAAACAATCTCACTTCGTCACCCAGGCTGAAGTGCAGTGGCTCAATCTCGGATTGCTGCAACCTCTGCCTACAGGGTTCAAGAGATTATTCTGCCTCAGCTTCCTGAGTGTCTGGGATTAGAGGCATCTGCCACCATGCCTGGCTAATTATTGTGAGTGTCTATTGTTTTGAGTATACTCCTCTATGCATTTGAGTGGGTGTTGCCATGTTCTTGAAGTTGCCACAGTTGGCCTTACTTAGCTGATTGGCTCAAGAGTAAACATGTGACCTAAATTAGCCCAATCAGAATCCTTCCCTACTTTTTTGGATAGGAACAGAAAAAAGAGGGCTTGTCCTCTCTAGTCATGGATGCTGTGACATATGGGATGTCAGCACTATCAGCACAATTCCTCTAAGTCACTGTGGAAGAGAATGAAGAAAAGAGCAAAAACTCTCCAAAAGACAAATGATTAAATGCCGCTAGGCTCTTCAGGAGATGGAGCAGGAGAAAGTGCAAGAGATTCTCCAGAGGTTGTGCAAGTGAGCACAAAGTAATCATAACTTTTTAAGGAATACTGGAAGTGAGCATGGTCAAAGAATTAAAATGTTGCTGATACATATAGATATGCCACCATCCAAAGGCAGACAAAAGAAGATGAGCTGGAGTGGGGTTGAAGAAAAGTTTATAAAACCAGGAAAGGGGAAATGGTAAAACAGTTATTCTTTGAAGTCCATGAATGTGGTCCACTTAAAACGAGGTAAGGCAACATGAAGCATGTTCTGTGGCAGGAGATACAGTCTTAGAACATGTGAACCTGAGCGTGCTGCTGCTGACATATGATGTTCAAAATGAATTTGGAAAAAAATCCTGAATGATAGGCTTAATTTCATACTTGGCTTCCACCTGAATCTCTTTTGGTTCTCTGGTGTGTGTGTGCATGCACACACATGCACATGTGCTTACTTAGGGGAGAGGCTGCAGCTTAGCCAGGTGAGAGGTGAGGGAGCATGACCATGGGCCAGTCCAGCCCAATCCTGTTTCTGCAGGTCTCAGAGGAAGACAGAGGGGACATTGCCCCAGCGGTGCCAGGACAAAGGGAGATGACTGTTTTCCTTTCCTCATTTTGGGCAGTGTTAACAATGTTTATCTCATAGCTTTTGTGCACTGTTTTCCATAGAAAAGGGTGACTAAGAGTTGTGGAAGCTCACGGTGTAAATGTTTGAAAACATGTAGGTTTACCATCTGGGGGTGGTTCAAGAGGTATTTTAACTGGGAGACTGAGAGGCGGATAAGTTGGCTTCTTGGCAAGTCCCATCTTGTCAAGAGATTTCCAGATATTATAGATACGTGATCTGTGATGAAGACGGCTGTGGCCGGCAAGCCCCGGCCAGATGCCCTAACGGAGAGCATCTGAATGCACAACCTGCAGCTTTAAGTGTTATTTCAGAGCTCATGGTGACAGATGGCTGCAACATTCTGGATGCCTCCAACATTATGGATGCCTCCTGGAGGCAAAGAGAAACAGTGGGAGTGGCACAAGAAGGCTGTGAAAGAGGTCCTGAGGGAGGATACCTGTGCCAGGTGCATGCCAACGGGAAAATAGTTAGGACGGAGACAGGCAGGGCCCAGCCTAGCAGGCAGGTTACAGACCTCGCAGCCATGCCAGGGACAAGATGCCTACAGCTCATCAGCAATACCTAGTCTGAATTCTGAGACCAGGCTGCCAGTGTGGAGTGAGCTGGCGAGAGGGTAAGCAAGAAGGCCCTGAAAGAAAGCCAGGCCAAGGGAAGGGATATCTTCTTTGGCTCCAGAAGTGCATGCCAGAAAGAAAGAGGAGACTGACCAGGAAGAACGTGAGAAAAGAGTAAGTCCTCGCAGAGAGGAGCGATAAGCTGGGAGCACTGACTGCGTGAGGTGGCAGAGCAGAGGGTGGCCGAGGGAGGCTGGGCGGCTTGCGTTGGCAGCGTGAACAGGAAGCTGTCCCTGAGTCCTCAGCCACTCCAGCCGCAGTCACTGCCCCACACAGAGAACTGGGGTAATCCGCTCCTTGTACCAGGTTTCCGGGGTGTGGTGGGGGCCGCTGTGGATACTCATTAATAGGTAGACAGGTGGCTCAGTCCTTCTTCCAGAACAGTCACCTGGAGATGGCCCCATGCACAGTGTAGAAGCTGAGTGAGATGGCCTTTTCCCCATGGTGGCCTCCTGTTACTTCCCCGTTCCCTTCCCATCCATGCACCCCCCGCCCCCCCTGCCCCAGCTAAACTGTGTTGATGCAAGGAAAGAGAAACTGGGGCCCCACAATGGGCTTCTGCATTGGAATGACAAGCAACTCCCTGTCATGGCCCACAGTGGTCCCTTCCCTGGGAGACCTTTCCTGGGGCTGAGTGATGTTGTGAGGGGCAGAAAGGGTTGCAGCCATTTGTTTGAATTTGGGCAGCATGGTCTGGCTTCTGTGAGCTCTGTCTTCTCATCTCTGAAATGAGGAGATGAGGAAAGACTGGGCTTGAATGTTTGCTGACGTCCTTGTTAGTTCTCAGATCCTGTGACTTCAGAGACCCTTCAGCTTCCAGTGTGGCAGTTTCCAAGCAGAGAAGCAAAGGGGTCTTGAATGTGCATGAAGGAATGGGGCCTTCCTCCTTCCTGTGGGTTTAAGGCTGGGTACTCCTGCTGTCTGGTTTTAGAGACAGGGTCTCACTCTGTCACCCAGGCTGGAGTGCAGTGGTACAATCTCATTGTAACCTGGAACTCCTGGGCTCAAGTGACCCTCGCATTTCAGCCTCTTGAATAGCTAGGACTGCAGGCACATGCCACCATGCCTGGTTAATTTTTAAGTTTTTTTTTAGAGGCAGAGTCTCAGTGTGGTGGCCAGGCTGGCCTTGAACTCATGCCTCAGGCCTCCCAAAGTGCTGGGATTACAGGCATGAGCCACCACACCCAGCCTCTCTTGTTAGAAGGCCAACCCATCTGCCATTTTTATTTCTGTTTTCTCAGCTAAAATGGAAAGAAAACTTCCCATAAAAATAGAGTTTCATCCACAGAATGCTACCTATTCAGGGACAGTTTTGTTATGTGAAGAAGAATATAATAAAGAACACTTCTAGGGTAGACATGTGACCCATAAATCCTTGGGGTTAGGTGGGTGCTTGTGTATGATGGGAAGTTATTTATTTCATTATTTTGGGCCTTATCTGAAAGTTGTATTTGTCCTTTAGAAATTCGCTAGTATGGTTGATACATTGAATAAACACAATCCATGGTATAATCAAAATGCAAACTTACTTTTTGTTTTGGTACCTTAAAAATTTAGTATCTTTCCTTGCTCCAGGAAGAAAACTTGTGTGGTCCTTCTTCAGTAATAGAGTGCTATGGTTACTTTAAATCACAGACCAGAGTTTTGGGGCTGGCTACTTGGGGGCCAGCAAAGGCTTGGACACTAAACCCAGATGCTTGGACACTAGAGTCACCTGCTGCTTCAGCCACCTGGCCTGGGCGGGAAGCATGTCACATAAGACCTGCTTCTACAAGGCTGCAGTGATGGGCGGAGTAGGGAGGACCAGGATTCATTACAGCACCAGAGAACCACGGGGACAGTCGGGGTGCGGGCTGAGGCACATGAGACCACACATGGGAGCCTGGCATGATCCTAGGAGGCAGGAGGGCCCCTGAGCATGATGGCTGTGGGCCTTCTAATCAACACTGGGGAATGGGAGGCTTGTGGCATGGTTTGATTGGATCAAGGACAATTAATGTGGAACATCTTCCATCTAAATATCTCCACTGCATGTGATAAAAATACAAATATAGCATCCTTCTTAAACACATTTGTTTGGAAGGGTTATTTTATAAAAAATGTAAAGTGAAAGCTTCCCTTGATGTATTTGCCCTTTTAAATAAAATGAAACATATTAACCTTAAAAAAAAAATGGAGCTGGGCGTGGTGGCTTCTGCTCAGGAGGCTGAGGTGAGAGGATTGCTTGAGTGCAGGGGTTCAAGACCAGCCTGGGCAACACAGCGAGGCCCTTACCTCTAAAAAAAAGTTAGACTTTTTCTTTCATTATTTCACTGTAAAATTTAAAATGGTCTGGGAATTAAATTTCCATCACTTGTTGCAGCAATTTGTTGAAGAGACCATTTTAAGTCCAAGTACGAGTCAAATTATACTTCATTTTAAACTCATGCTAGCTATTCTCAAGAAATTAGCATTTTCTTTTTCTTTTTCTTTTTTTTTTTTTAGACAGGGTCTCACTTTGTTACTGAGGCTGGAGTGCAGTGGCATGATCTTGGCCCTTTGCAGCCTTGACCTCCTAGGCTCAAGGTATCTCTTGCTTCAGACCCCCACAAGTAGCTGGGGACTACAGGTGTGCTCCACCAAGCCTGGCTAATTTTTTTGTAGAGACAGGGTTTTCTCATGTTGCCCAGGCTGGTCTTGAACTCCTGGGCTCAAGCAATTCACCTGCCTTGGCCTCCCAAAGGGCTGGGATTACAGGTGTGAGCCACCGTGCCCGGCCTACAATTTTCTAAAGCAGTTTGTGGTCAGACACTTGTAAGATCTGAAGACATGTTTTCCAGAAATGTGAAGGGTGTCTTTGACAGCATCCCATGGGGCCCAGAGGAAGCCCTACACTTCTCTGGGAAGTCTCGTGCAATCCCTTAAGTCCATGCAGGGCTGGCTTCTGCAGAGCCACCTGGCACGTGCTGCCCTCCTGATACGGCATGACAGACAGCATGGGCTCTGTTCGTGGCTTTATTTTTACCTTTAAATAACCTCAAAATAACCAGTGGTTTTCTATTCCTAAAAAAGTGATCCGTAACATAAATGAAGATTTGAACTTATGAATGTCTAGGCACTGCCAGGTACTGTCTCAGAAATCCTTCACTATCATCCATCTAACTCTGATCTGTTCTCCAAATTCAAGCTTATAGAGTTTTTTGATTTCACCTAAGTCTTTTTTCTTAAACTCAAGTGTCTTCTGAGGTCTGTAGTACACATCTCTAGGGCCAGTTCTGATTCACAGGTCTCGAAGTGGCTTAGTGGTTTTCATTGGTTATTTTTGTTGCACGAGTGACTTTTCTCCCCAGCTGCATTATAAATTCCTCAGGCAGGGATTGTAGCTCTCTGGACCCCTGGCACAGGCTATTTGGTGTGGTTGTGCTCAAGAAGTATGTGTGCATCTCCATGCATCTCAATACAGACAGACTGCCATTTCTTGTTCTATCTTCCGTCTTTATAAAATTCATCTCTTACCACTACCCTCCTCAAGAACCTGCCAGAGCTCCCCATTTCCCACTGAGTTAAATACAGAGAACTCTGTGAGCTCTTTGAAATCACCGCCTTGCAGCCCAAACTTCCTTTCTTCTATTCTCAAATGAATATGAGACTGCATCAATCTGAATCTCTACCTGGGTTTGCAGCCAGGTGGGCATGCTCAGCATCTGGAGCTCTCAGTTCTCACACACCTGGCCATGCATCACAATCACCACAATTAAAACCGTCTGGGGAGCTTGAAAAAAATCTCTAGGCCTTATATCAACCTTAGCATACGAGAAACCATGGGGTGTGAGGCCCCGGCATGAATATTTTAAACCAACACACCTGAGGATGTTTGTATATTGCCCCGACTTTGGAATCAGTCCTGAAAAACCTGTCAGTCTGCCACTGCATTTAGCAACATAGAAACATAACACGGATTTTTTTTTTTTTTTTTTTTTTTTTTTGAGACAGAGTCTCTCTCTGTTGCCCAGGCTGGAGTGCAGTAGCATGATCTCGGCTCACTGCAACCTCTGCCTCCTCAATATAGCCATTCTCAGGCCTCAGCCTCTGGAGTAATGGGTTCCTATTCTCTGTAAGTTTCTATGGTTCAATTAAGACGCTTTCCAGAAGGTCCTGGAACTTACCTCCTGTGTCCTCCGGAAGGACCTCGTAACCTTCAGGCCATAAAGCAATGGGAAGAAAGAGATTTCTAGTCTAACCAGGAAGCCAGTGTAGAAAAATCTGGCTCTCTTTACCTTTTCCTATCTTATCTCTACTTACCTACTAGCTTTCTTAACAGCTGCTACTAGAAAGATAGTGCCTTATCAAAGAGTTGCAAGGTGATAAACCATTGGAAACCCATAAAGAGACAGCAGGTGAGACAAGAGACCTTTAACTAGTGGGTGGGGGAAGGTCTATAACCTTTCCCATCTCCATTTCCTCCTCAAAAAATAAGAGACATTGATTAGGGGGCCTCTAAAATCATTTCTTATATTGGGAAAAAATATCAAAAGATGGCCCTTCTAATAAATCCATTTTGCTAATTCTAATATGCATCTTTTATGCCATTTTTAATGCAAAATTGAGAATTTTCTCGCAATTGAGATGTACCTTGAATGTGCTGTTTCTCCTTTGTTTCTCTCTCATTGTGGTCATTAATCTCACATGTTTTAGCTATAATCCATCATGCACTGTAATCAAGGACAGTTGCAGTATTTTGTGTTGGAGACACAGCCTTTCCCTCCCTGTTGAGGGTTTAGCTTTTTTCTTTTCTCTTTGCTGTCTGAGGAGAGAGGAGAAGAAAACTCCACAGGAGAATTCTTGAGAGCTTAGCAATTTGAGGAGAACAATCACCCTCCCAGGTGGTTTGTTAGCCCTGGTAAGGCTTGAGAACATCACCTGGGGCTGCTGGGAGAGAGGAGGAGGGAGAGGAGAAGGGGACGGGACCCAGATATGGGTTTTCTGGGTCTCACTGGGAGACAGCTCTGTTGGCCTAGAAAAGAGTAAGGCCCCTGGGAATCTTGGATGCTAGAAGACAGACAGAAGAAATTTTAACGAAGTCAAAGGTGATATTTCTGGCAGCTGGGAATTGAAATGAGCAGCTTCCACCTCGGGGCAGCATCCTAAGTGTTACCCAGAAAAGCAGAGCTGCTCTGCAGGAGCTGAGATTGTGGGGAAGAGGCAGACCCGGGAGCAGAGCTCATTCATCCCTTCTCCCCCTTTTCATCACTCCCAACATCTCTGGGAGGTGGAAACAGGATTTGAAAGGCACAGCCCTTCTCCCAGGTAAGGCCTCCATGAGGCCATGTGGGAAACAGTTTTCCAGGTCCTAGCGATAGAAGTAATGCCTAAGAACAGCAAATGGGTAATATCTTATAAACACTGGTCTTGTTTCCTTCTTTGCTTTGGCTGCTAGGAGCCTTAGAGCCACAGCTCAAGTTGATTTCTTGGTCAACTTGTCCCTCTAGTGGAAGGCCTTATGGTATTCCTCAATTTTATGTTCTCAATTTACCCTGCCTTTGTTTCCCTGGTCTACCATTATTTTTCCATTCATGTGGTCTTCCTAACCACTTTGTTATTTGCTGTCACATTGTACAAGGTTGTGAAAATTGCATCAAATTCTTTGGAGCAAGGCAAACAAACTGCCCAAGCTGCCACAGTCTTGGAGGGGGTGCAGCTGCTCCACTCCACCTCGGGAACGAGTGGTGGCTCCTTTCATGGGGCTGACACTTCCCCTTCCTGGAACTGCCGGGACCAGCTCTTTGCTGTGCTGGATCTCGTGGTTCCCCTGTGCTGACCCCTCAGTCCCATCAAAACCACCAGCAAGGTGGCCTCGAATGCCATGAAAAAATGTGTTTGTTGAATTACATCCCTTGCAATGGGTGTTGGTTATCCATCTGCTGTGAGTTACTGCCAGATGCATAGGCACACGCATACACTCATGCACATGCACACACAGAGGAGCTCCCACATAACACGTGCCCCCTGCACCACACACACATGCAACATGTGCACACATGCATGGATGCACCCCCTCACACACACAAATGTGTGCCCCAGCAGATGTGCACACACACACCCATGCCCACACATGTGCACACCCATGCACCTATGAGCACACGCACCTGCCGACCCTTGAGCACTTTCACACATACACACATGCACACACACACAGAGGCACTGGCTCCTGGGCCTGATGCTATGATGAGGAAGAAGGAAATATAGACGGAATCTGTCCCACTCAAGGAACTAGCTGAGTGCCAGTGATAGCTTCATGGAGGCCATCCATTGTGGTTTCCCTCCTCACTGGTCAGGCATAAGGGACCCCATTGTGGCCATGCCACCCTTTAGCTTTGGCGACACCAGTGGCACTTTCGTCCTTTGGTTTGGCTGAGTGTTGTGGGCGTGTCATTGCCCTGTACGTGTTTAAAACTCTTTCCTTTGTTCCAGTTTCCTTGGAGTTAGAGTATTTGTTGTGGTTTTCAACATTACCTGCCAAGCTCTCAGCCACGGCTGACTTGGTAGTTGTGGATGAGGTGAGCAGTGGATTTGGGCCTCTGCCTTAAACTCTATGTGAACCAGCTCTCTGGGATAGAGGGGCATGGCCAGGGCTTCAGGGCCCCCAGGGCCACACCTGCCACTAAGCTCACTTTGGGACGACAGTAGGCTCTTCAACCAACATGGGCAACAGATCCTTCTGCTATCTCCTTTGTTTTTTGTTTTTTTTTCAATAGAGATGGGATCTCACTATGTTGTCCAGGCTGGAGTGCAGTGGCTATTCACAGGCGCGATCCCACTACTGATCAGCATGGGAGTTTTGACCTGCTCCATTTCCGACCTGGGCTGGTTCACCCCTCCTTAGGCAACTTGGTGGTCCCCTGCCCCCGGAAAGTCACCATATTGATGCTGAACTTAATGCGGACACCCGATCGGCATAGCGCATTACAGCCCAGAACTCCTGGGCTCAAGCGATCCTCCCACCTTAGCCTCCCTAGTAGCTGGGACTACAGGCACACGCCACTGTGCCCAGCCCACCTCCTTTGTTAAGGCTTTCCTTCTGGGTGATGGATGGGTGTCCTCTGGGCTGCTCAACTTGGCCCACTTTGCTTGCAGTCCAGAGCCACGGCCACCATCCTCAGTGTAGGAATAATAGGCTAGCAGAGACAACATCTCCATGGCTGGAGCGTGGCTGGCTTGGGCTGCCGCCCTGCCCAGAGGCCCTACAAGGGCTCTGCTGGGCTCCTGTGTGTCTTCCCTCCAATCCTGGGGCACAGTGAGGCGTGAAGGCGCAGCACCGTTTGTCACCAGCGCCCCCTGCCTCCTGTTGCTCACTCTGCCTTCCTCTTCTGCCCTGGAGTGGTTTCACTGACTTGAAAGGCCCATGCTTCTGGCTGAAAGTGAGAAAAGGAGGTGGGTAGAGCATGCCGGACTGGGAGGAGAAGGCAGGTTGACTGGGCTGTCAGTCAGAGGGCAGGAGGGCCATGAGAAGGTGCCAGAAATGCACAGGGGCTGACTTCAGGGGAGGTGACCACATCATAGCCCAACCCAACCCCCTGGCTTGGCTAAGGGGAAGGGGGCTGAAGCAGTCACTGCCATGGGATAAGAAGCAGGACCGGGACCATGGGCCTCGGTAGAGGCTCTGCTGTGGAGCTTGGTCTTCATGTGGAGCATGCTGGGGTTGCCACTGAAGGGTTTATTTCACAGGACAACACTGGATTTGTCTTGTGATTTTTAGGGATCTCTCCAGCCGCCGTGCCCAGGGGCCTTGTCTGTATTCCCCTTTGGCTCCTTAGCCCCATGGCCACACCCTGACCATAGCAACTTCCAGGACTGTGGCCTGATGTGCCAGTCTCCACTTGGCTCGGGCCCCAGCCCTCCCTGCCCTGATGGTGGCCACACAGCTGGTGATGGAGCCACATCTCCATTCCCTGGTACCTCTTACAACCATTTCCCAGCCCTGATATCACATCCATGATGCTCTGTTTGCCCGCCTTCCAGACCCCTGGAATCACCTGGCACTGTTTTCTTCACCCTAACCCACGGGGCTGAGCGCGGCTGCCAAAGATCCCAGAGTCGAGCGGGCGTGGGCCCCTCTTATTTGTGGCCAGCCCACGCTGCTGCTGGGCTCGTGTTAGTCCTTTTACGTATCTTAGGTGAGGGCCCTGTCCTACTCTCTCCAGGGCTAAATGCCCTCGGTGTGCAGGTTAAGATTTCGTTTAGGTGGAGATGACCCGTAAGTAGTTGGAGGATGGACAGGAAGCAGGCACTGGGTGGAGGGGGCTGGGGTCAGTAGAAGTAGCTGGAGTCCATGGGAGCTGGGGAGGGAGAGTGGGGCTGCAGCAGAGCCTGGAATGTACTCACTATCCCCAGAGTCCACCCCTCCTCCCATGTTCCCCGTCTTATGTGGTGGCATCCGTACCGGGTGGCAATGACTCCAATCAGACCTGGGGGTCATTCTGGGCTCCTTGGTCTCCTTTGTCCCCTTCCTCTGATATCCATTCAACCCCCAGCTCATGTTTCTGACTGTAGTTCTTATCATCTCTGAACTCTCCTCCTTCCCCACGGCCGCCGACTCTGCTTCATCCCTGCAGTGCCAGGGCCGTGACTTACTCCCCTGCGTGTGCCTGGATGTGGAGCCAGCCTAGCACACAGACCACTGTTCCTTATGCGGATGTTCTCGGTGTTGTGTAAGCCTCAGAATCCCCTGGAAGGCTTGTTAAAACACAGATTGCTAGGGCCCACTCTGCAGCCTCAGATTTTGCAGTTCTAGCAAGTTCTTAGGTGATGCTGATGCTGGTGGTCTGGGGCCTGCTCTTTGAGAAGCAGTGGTCTCGTGCATGGACTGACTGGCAGCAACTATGCTGATACTTGAGGTATGATCTGGTCCATTCAGATGGAAGCGGTTCGGGGGTCCATGCAACAGTTAAAAGGCCCTTAGATCCATCTGCTTTTTTTCCCCCAGGGGGAGGTCTCTCTCTGTTGCCCAGGCTGGAGTGCAATGGTACGATTTTGGCTCGCTGCAACCTCCGCCTCCCGGGTTCAAGCGATTCTCCTGCCTCAGCCTCCCAAGTAGCTGGGATTACAGGCCACCACCACTACGCCTGACTAATTTTTGTGTTTTGAGTAGAGACTAGGTTTCACCATGTTGGCCAGGCGCTGGTCTCGAACTCCTGGCCTCAGGTGATCCGCCTGCCTCAACCTCCCAAAGTGCTGGGATTACAGGCCTGAGCCACTGCACCCGACCCAATTCATCTGCCTTTCATGGCATCCTTATTCTACTGGACTTCCAGGCAATTCCAGTCAACTGCAACTCTGCAACTGTTTTCACACAACTCAGTAAAACCCACCCCACTATCCCCGCTGTCCCCACTGTTCAGGAATTGCACAGTTGTTTGCTAGGTTTGAGGTCCACTTGCTCATGTCTGCCTGGTGACTCATTTCAGTCTTTCTAGATTGGCCTGCATAGTAGTGGTATCTCTAGCTTCCTATTCATCCCTCCCTCTATGTTCTTTCCAAGTCATGGGTGAAAGTGTTGAAGGGGAGCGTCCTTTACGTAGACATTGACCACCCTCAGCCCCCTTTGAACCACAAGATTTCCTCTAAAGGAACTGAGCCCCAGTCTCTTAATTCAACAAAAAGACCAACGAATGCCACCCTTCTAAAGCAACTTGAATTGAACACGAATAATTATGAAATGAATTGAATTGGCTGCAGCCTAAGCTCATGGGTGCCCTGGCTTGGAGGTGGCCTTTTTGAGTCTCCCATGTCTCTTACATACCAGAGCTTCATGCCTGGGATTTAGGGGGGGGGCAGTCGTGCTGACAAGCATTTAGAGGTGCCCAGCACAGTTCTTTACGCAGGAAGGATGATGACCAGGTTTCATTATCTTGATAAGAGTTGCTTTTGGATACCATCCAGTTTCCTCGTCCTCATTCTTTGCTACCCAAGCAAACTATTGATATATAATTTTGTCCCTCAAGCAGACTAATTCTGGAGCCAAAGTATACACCCTATTGGAAATGGATGAATTGGCCCCCTGGTTTACCAATTAGTGTTTGGTGAATACAATTCGTGTACCTGGGTTTCCTGAAACCTGATCACCCTGGGCTGAACCAACTCTGAAAGGCTAAGGCTCAGTGATGCTGCCCTGCCAGAAACGGCTGCCCCTGGCTCATGCTTTGTTTACTTTGTCCTTGAACTTGTAACCAGGGGTTCTCTGCTCAGTTACAATAACCCCCTTGGAGAGTCAGCACACTACTTTACCAACCTCAAGTGGCTTAACAGAAGAGAGTTGCAAAATAACTTCAGGAGGATGCTGATTGTTGGCGAAGCTGAATGGCTCTTGGGATCTGCGGTGGGGGAGAGAAAGAGAAATGAGGGTAGCACAGAGGGCCCGGGGGTGGGGGCCACAGCTTCAATCTCCTCTTATTTCCCCCTTGGCTGTAAGCCTCCCCTGAACCGTTGGTTGCCTTTGTGATTCTCACCAGCTCAGTGTAGATCTAGTGTTGCCGTTAAAAATATTCTCCCTTCACTCTTTCGGGGATAGGCCACTTACCACCTTTTGTAAGGCTTTTGTCAAAAACTCTGCACTCTTCCTGATGACCTCAGAGCCAGTTTTCCTTCTCTACACATTCCTTCGAATGGTTCTGAATAGCAAGATGTCCTTTGGTGGAGGGGACCCAAACCCGCCATTTGAATGGAAACAGAGGCTTTTGGTGGGAAGGGGAAAGATTCAGCATCTTTTGGAAAAAAACCAGGCTATGGGGTCAGACTTCGATTTAAGCTCTGGCTCTGCCAGTTTCTGGGTGTGTGACTTTGAGTAAGTTACTTAACCTCTCTGAGCCTTAGATTTCTCCTACCAGGAGCAGTTAGTGAGTTAATGTGATGCCCTATCCAAAGTCCTCTTTCTTACTACAGCTACTCTCTACGCCATCACCTTGTTCATTTCATCCCTAATTCGACCACAATCTGAAACCCTTCTCCCTACTGATTGATTTCTCGTCTGTTGTCTGTGTTGCCTCCCTGTGAGGACAGGGAGCATGTCCATCTGGCATCAGGCTGCAGCCCCACTCTCTAGAACAGTGTCTGGTACATTAGAGGCATCAGCGTGTATTTGCTGAATGAACAGATGAATGAACAGCATTATCCTTCAGCAAATGCAGAACTCACTTGAACCATCTGCGCAAAGGGGCCTGGTCCTCCTCTTCCAGATCTGCCCATGCTCACCTCGTCAATTCAGTCTGCAGATACATCTATATTTTTCTTTTTGAGATGGAGTCTCACTCTGTTGCGCAGGCTGGAATGCAGTGGTGTGATCTCAGCTCACCGCAACCCTTGCTTCTCAGGTTCAAGAGTGTCTTCTGCCTCAGCCTCCTGAGTAGCTGGGGCTACAGGCATGTGCCACCACACCCAGCTAATTTTTAGTATTTTTAGTAGAGGCAGGATTTGCCATGTTGGCCAGGTGGGTCTCAAATTCCTGACCTCAAGTGATCCGCCCGCCTTGGCCTCCCAAAGTGCTGGGATTACAGGCATGAGCCACTGCGCCCGGCCTAGCTGCAGATATTTCTTGAGAATCTCCTACTCGTGTGAAGCATTGTTTTAGGTTCTGAATATGCAACAATGGGTAAAACAGACAAAAATCCCACCTTGTACAGCTTGCATTTTAGTGGGAACAGACAGGTGAAAGAATAAAGAAGTAAAATAGAAGGAGGCCGGATGGTGAGGAGTGCTGTGGGAAGTGGAGGGAAGTGTTAGGGAGTGCTGGGGAGGGCCAGCTGGTAGGGCTGCATGGAGGAGATGCATGTTAGAAAAACTCTGGATGAAGGAAGGAGTCTCCAGACATTTGGGGAAAAAGTCTTCAGATAGAGGGAGCAGCATGTGCAAAGGCCCTGGGGCTGGATGATGGTTAGAGTGGGAGATGGGGAGAGAGAGGCAGGGGTATCTCATTTGGGGCCTTATAAACCATGGGAGGGCTTTCAGTCTTACTCTGAGCAAGATGGGAGGCATGCAATGGGATTTCTGTGCCAGGGGTCCCTAGAGGGCTGTGTTTGTTGCTGGAAGATTCCACAGTTGCATGGCATCCTGATGAACAAGGAGCTCATCTGTCCTTCAGATGAGAGGCGGCATCTGCTGTGAGTGCTGTCCTGGATGTGGTCTCAGTTCTGTGTGTCACTTCCTCTCTCTGGACCTCATTGTCCCCAGCTGGAGGCTGAATGGTGAAGGAGAACTGGCTCATCACCAGCCCCGCTGAACTACAGGCTTCTTTCCGGGGATCCCTGGACAGCAGGGGTGAGCTGCTCACAACACCCACCTCCAAAGCCAATGCCTACCGAGCGCCTGCTCTTTTTGCCTGGGGCACTGGGATTACAGAGATGCAGCAGGAGACAATGGGACTCTGGTCCTCAAAGCACAGCAGGGAGGAGTGGGGCCATGGGGGGTGACCGGGAGTGAGTGAAGGAGGGTAGGAAGGAGTGCCCTTATAACTGTTTGGGGAGACTAGCTCTCTGAGCAACAAAAATGAACAACATTACAAATATCAGACATTCAATGTCAAAAGACTGTTAACAACGGTAACAGTGACCGACAATTACGGTGTGCTACTCAGTGAGGGTAAAATTAGAGTTTGGGGTCAGACTGACACCTGGAGCGGAGCCCTGGTCACACAGATTACGGGATGCAGAGGCTGGAAGCCAAACAGCAGCTGCCCGAAGGCGCTACAGCCCCGACTCTTCCTGCAAGGCTCCCGTTCTTCTCTCCCCCTCGTCTGTCTGTCAGGTCACAGGGCTCCTAGCTCAGAAATCAGAGACCCCTCAGAGGTGGGAGGTGGGAGGGGCCCTGGGCTGCCTCCCTGCTCTCCATCTTCCTCTGGCTTCCCAGGGCACTGGTCTGTGAGTAGAAAGAATTTTTCTAAGGAGAACAGCGGGCTGTTCTGGGGAGTCTGCCTGGAACCCCAGCTCAGCTTCAGGCAGGGGTGTATGCCTGGTAGCCCCAGGAGCCCTGCTGGCCCTCTCAGTGCCCTGTCTAATGAAGAGAGGACTTGGCCTCCCACAGAGAATCCTCAGCTCTGCCAGCAGGTGGCCCTAGGGGAGGGGCCTGGAAGGGGAAACCCTCACCACAGTCAAGACCATTCCACGGCCTGTTTTATGTTTTGGGGCTTCCCCATGAATTCCAATTTAGGAAAGGATTCTGCAACTTTAAAAAATGCCACATATGGCCAGGTGTGGTGGCTCATGTCTGTAATCCCAGCACTTTGGGAGGCTGAGGCAGGTGGATCATGAGGCCAAGAAATCGAGACCATCCTGGCTAACATGGTGAAACCCTGTCTCTAGTAAAAATGTAAAAATTAGTTGGGCATGGTGGTGCACACCTGTAGTTCCAGCTACTCGGGAGCCTGAGGTAGTGGAATCGCTTGAACATGGGAGGTGGAGGTTGCAGTGAGACAAGATAGTGCCACTGCACTCTAGCCTGGTGACAGATCTCACTCTGTCAAAAAAAAAAAAAAAAAAAAAAGTCACATATGACCCCTGTAGGGGGCTCTTCCCCATGAAGCCCAGGCCTCCGGCACTGGGATTTAGGGGCTCGGTCCCACCTCCTGGAATGTGCTGTGGGGTTCTGCTGGCTTGAAATTGCCTGGGGAAGGTGCTTTGCAGATGGGGCCTGGGTGCCAAGTCTCTGAGCTTTAATGGGCTTCTCCTGCTCTCTGTTGCTCTTCATGGCAGTTTTGTGGTGAATAAAATGGAACTTTGTGGTTGTGGTCTTCTACCCCGTGCTATTTAAGCAGATGCTTCTAGCCAGTAGGCGGGGGAAGATGAGGGTCCTCTGGGAGGGGCTGCTGGAGGGGGTTGTCCCCCCAAACCCTCCTCTTCATCCAAGAAAGACCTCTCTAAATGGCATCTTATAAGCCACAAAATGGCCTCGGGACAAGATGGGGCACCTGACGGTGAAGCCCGAGGACCGACACGGTGTTGGCAGGTGGCCCTCAGCCCCATTGTCTTCTGCCCGCATGCCCAGAACCGCCACATCCATCCTGTTCCACTGACATCACCCATTTCCTGCCTGGGATGCCCACCTGGGCTGGCTTTGAAATGACAGCTAGGCTTCGCTACTTCCTTCTTCCCGGTATCTCCTGAACAGAAAGCTCACAAGCCCTTGTTGTCTTAGGACCTTTGCTGCTAAACATTGTGGACAAAGGGTGTGGTCACCGAACAACAAAAACAGGGAGGTTGTGCAGTTCCAAAAATCACACACAATTCTCAAGAAGGATGTTCGTGCACAGCAGGGGGAATCTCTCCTGTCCCTCATCCAATCTTCTAGCTCTGAGGGACAGCGTCTGCCATCCGATTTAGATGCTTTTCTTGATGTTCTCATAGCAGCTTTTATGAATACTTGCTACCCCCTGTTGAAATTGTCACCAGTCTGCTTTTTGTCTAGGAAGGACACTTTTCCCCCTTCTTGTTCACAGTTATTTAGTATTCTTACCATCATTTTTCCCTGCTGTGCTCATGGCAGACAATGCTAATTGGTTGACACCCTGAGGATCCCAGACCCAGCTGCATAATCATTCTCAGCCCAACACCCCACGAAGCAAGGGATTGTAATCCCCTTCTAAGAGGAACTCAGTGTGTATCTGGTCTTGGGCATTCCCTGGTAGATGAGTAACCCTGTTCTCTCGTCACCCAGGGCTTATCAGCTGCTGAGCTGACAGTGGGAGGATGAAACACAGTGAGCCTACTCTGTGTGCTTGTTCTCCTCAAGGGGAGAAGAGGCGCCTGGAAGCAGTAAGAAGAGCTGTAGGATTAAAAAGGAAATTGAAGACTGAATGTAACTTTCATCTGGATGAAGCCAAAGGCAGATTTCCAGCCCTAAATTCTGACTGGTGGCTGACACAGGACATGGGTTCATGGTACCCTTCTAGAATACAGCACAGACGACTGATGAACAGTGCATGGCAAAGAAGCCAAGTGTCATTTGATGGCCTCAGCCTCCCAGCTGAGGAACAGGGCACAGCTCATCCAGGTTAGGAAAACAGAGGCAAGTCCTGGAAAGCTGTCTGCTTTTAACCAAGAGTTAATGGCCATCAAGAGTGTCTTGGTTCAAAAATCAATGTCAGGCAACCTTCTCAGTACAGTGGTGGGGGTAGGGGGCGGATTATCAGAGTCTGGTAATGACTTCTGAGAGTTACAAAGAGTGAAGTGATATTTACCTAGCAAACCCCAGGGGTAGGGGGATTGTGTGCAAGGTAGGTGGAGGTTAGGGGCAGGTTTTGTGGGTTTGCCAAGTTCCAAGCATCATACAATGTGCATGTCAAGGACAAGAAATCAAAGCTGTGTGAAATGGTTGGAGGTGGTTCAGTTTGAGGTCATGTGTTTCTCAGCTCCTGCTGTGGAATTAGTGTGAGACCCAGAAGACTGTGGCCAAAGCTATTACGGACCCCTGGTCTCCACGGAATCTTCCCTCATGCCTTCTGCTCTCCAGTCACATCCGTGCTCATGTCATCCTTGTTCTTCCAAGGTGAGGTTACGCGCACCGCACAGGAGCCAATGAGAGAATGTCCTGCCAGGAAAAAACCATCCCAAAGAGATGCTCTCCCCTTTGGCACCATGTCCTGTATTTGCCGAGCAGCCCACATCCTGCTCTGCCCCAGACCTTGGGGCAGACTTCCCACAGGTTAACTTGAACTCTCCGGGATGAAAATCAAGCCTGTATTCAGGAAACACTTAAAAGCCTTCGAGGTTCACCTAGAAGGAAGTTGGAAATTGTTCACTTATGTCACTGCATTTGCAGTTGAACAACAGCCAGATTGTTCATATGACAATCGATCAAACACACCTAAGTTTCTCCCACAGATTAGCCATCGACTGTTACCGAAAGCCCTCACTTCCTTTATATTGATTTATAGCAGCAGTAGAAATATACCACCCTAGAGGGCACACCTCCTTTTAGATAGGTACCTATAAAGGCCAAGGATTTTCTATTCAATTGAGAAGAACCCAGCAAAATGGGGATCTCCACGGTCATCCTTGAAATATGTCTTTTATGGGGACAAGTTCTATCTACAGGTATTATGTTTAATTATGATATTCATTAATTTCTCTCCTGCAGACCCACTCATGGCAAATGTTATCTACTACTTTCCATTTCAAGGGAAGTTTTATATCAAAGAGTGGGTAGCCCTTTGCTGATAATTGTAATTGTTTGCAGGTGTTTGGGAGGAATGGCTCTTTTTTGTTTTGTTTCTGGGTGAGAAATAGAAATGGTTGTAGTTAGAAAAAGCCAGTCATTCTGTCAATGTTTTCAGTAAGTCATTCAACTAAAGGAATGATTAATTGGTCTTAGAAAAATCCCTGAAATTCAGGAAAGGTGGATGTGTACTGTGAAGAGGCTCTCAAACTTTGCAGCAATTGGTTAAACACACAATTTGTGTGCTATGAAAATGGGCAGAAAAGATTCCCACTGTAAATGCCCTTTATGTGGCTTCTTTCTACAAGTGTGTCTGGGCTTGATGGCTAATATTTGCCGAGCAAAATCAGGTCAAGTAATTGAGCACAGACAAGATCATTAAGATTCCAAGTTTGTCTTGGAATTCCAAGTTTGTGTGTCATGCACAGCTTTAAACAAACACTTGAAGCCTAGTCACTCAAGCATAGCTGCAGGTTCTTAGAGTGTCAGATGATGAATGTGAGAGAGTCATCAGCAAGGCACTCTGATTGCTGCATCTCAATGGCACTTTGCAGAGATACGAAGGGAACAAGTGATTCTCAGTTTGCGTATTTGTCTCTCTGTCTCTCTCTGCCTGTGTCTCTCTCTCTGTGTATTTTTCTTTCTTATCTACCATGTAGTTATTGTCACCTTTTATCTCCTCTCTCTCTCTCTCTGTTTCTGTCTCTCTCTGTGTTTCTCTCCTTCTCCCATCTTTTGGCAGATATCACCTTTTCTCCCTCCTTCTCCCTCTGTTTCTGTCTCTGCCTTTCTCTCCCTGCCCTGCTCACCATATCTTCCTGTCCTTTCATCTATCAGGCAGTTATTACCTTTCCTCCCTCCCTCCTCCCCATCTCTGTTTCTCTCTCTGTCTCTGTCTCTCTTTATCTACTGAGCAGCTAGTATCACCTTTCTCTCTCTCTGTCTCTGTCTCTCTTTCTCTTCATCTATTGGGCAGCTATTATTACCTTTCTCCCCATCCCCCTCCGCCTTCTCTCTGTCTCTTCATCTGTTGGGCAGCTATTATCACCTTTCCTCCCTACTTCTCTCTCTTTCTCCCTCTGTTTCTACTTTCTTTCTACCTTCCTTCTCTCCCTTTTTCTTTCTCTCCCTCCCTTTATTCATTTCTTTCTTCCTTCTTTCTTCTATCTTTCCTACTGCCATTTTTTTCTTTTGTGTCACCTTTTGCTAGATTCATGAATTTCAGGAGGCAGGGTAAAAATCACCTAATTTTCAGATAACTTCCAGAGCTCTCATTCTCCCCTTGGGCTCAGTGGGGGAAGCTATGAAGATTAAGATTCATCTAGGTGGTTGCTTTCATGAAAGCAGCACCCCCAGACCCAGCTCTCACACTCGGGTGGTAGGGAACTGGCCCACGCCCTGTGACCAGCATGTGTACACAGTGTGTGCGTGGTGTGGAGGGGCTGGAGGCCACCAGGCCCAGGACCTCGGGGGAGTGCAGACTAAGCATCCTCATCCTGCCTTCATCAGAAGCATCTGAAACTGGGATGCCACGTCCTCAGCCCCAGCTCTCATCAGTACCGAGTTCACCTTCCAGATTGGCTCTGAATTGTGACATGGAATTCACATCAGCCACTATAGACTGGGAGTGAATTGCCCTGTCTTTATCGACAAAGGAACAACAGGCAGCAGTGCTCTTGGATTGAGGAAATTTGTAGTTTGCCCACGATGTTATGTGTGTGCGTATGGACAGGGATGCACACATTTGCCACTCAGAGGTGGGAATTAATGCTCTCTGAAGTGGACCTTTATTCTCTTGTTTAAATCTGCTACCATCCCTGAAGTTAGGAACAATTATTTCCATATTTCAGATGGGGAAACTGAGGCTCAGAACGGTTATTGGCTTATCCAAAGATAGTACTGGTGAATGGCTGGGTTAGGGCTGGAATCTGGATGAAATTTCACTGGCATTCAGATGGCAGCTCTGGCCACTGGCCTTTGCTGCTCCTTGCAAGGAGCTGAGGCGATGAACTGAACCATGGCATCTAACTCAGTGCTCGGAGCCTGGACACAGAGCTTTGTGCTGGAAGTACTGAGGTGGCAGGCACCTGTCAGCTCTGGTCTTCATGCAAACTCTTGAGAAAAACTCAGTCTGCCCGGGTTTGTGCTGTGGTACCCACTGCTGGCCCCAGAAATGCCCCTGCTCTGCCACTTGCCCATGTGGAGGCTCTGAGAGCCTCAGTTTACTCATTTGTAAGTGGGGGTTGCGTTCCAACCCATGCAGTGCCTGTCTGGCAGGTGGACAAAGCCTCAGAACTGTTTAGTGTTACTACTCTAGACGTTTTCCTAATGTTTTATCCAAATGCAGCTTCTTTAATGTAATGTGAGCTCTTGGATTGGATCCTGGAACAGAAAAGGAAAAATTGGTGAAATCCAAATAAAGCCTGGAGTAAACTTAGTAGGAAGGTACCAGTGTTTGTTACTATGAGAAGCACTTGAACCCAGGAGGTAGAGGTTGCAGTGAGCTGAGATTGTGCCACTGCACTCCAGCCTGGGTGACAGAGCAAGACTCCATCTTAAAAAAAAAAATCATTTTCCAGAAATGTGCCAACTCTTACTCCTACCAGTAAAAAACACAAGTGGCAATTTCTGCACTTTCGCCAGCTCTGAAGTTACTGTTCAAAAGTCTTGGCTGAACTGCTGGATGGAAAGATGGCGTACAATCAGTTAAATTTGCATTTCTTAGCTTATGGTGGGAGTGAGCATTTTTAAGCCATTTGTACTCCTTTACTTTGAATCATCTGTTTATGTCCTTTGTCCAAATTTTTTGAAAGTGTCTTCTTTATTGATTATATAAACTGTATTTTGGGTACTTAAACTTTAGCATTATATTGATGACAAATATTTTCCCAGTTTGTGGTTTGCCTTTTAATTTTGATTTTGATTTTTTTCTGCACACATATTTTATATTTTTGTAGGATTAAACGTATTGCTGTTTTTCTTTGTGATTTCTTCTATTGATTTTTTTTCTTTTTTTTTTGAGACGGAGTCTTGCTCTGTTGCCCAGAGCAAGTGGCGAGATCTTGACTCACTGCAACATCTGCCTCCTGGGTTTAAGCGATTCTCCTGCCTCAGCCTCCTGAGTATCTGGGACTGTGGGTGCCCACCACCATGCCTGGCTAATTTTTGTATTTTTAGTAGAGATGGGATTTCACCATGTTGGCCAGGCTGGTCTTGAACTCCTGAGGTCAGGTGATCCACCTGCCTCAGCCTCCCAAAGTGCTGGGATTATAGGCATAAGCCACCAAGCCCGGCTGATTTCTTCTATTGATTTTTAAATCTAGAAATTTCTAACAGGAATCAGGTAAAAATGTAACTATTCTTATTGTTGTGCATTTAAAAAATAGTTATTTAGTTCTGAAAATTATTTTGCTTTCTGGTGTGAGGTAAATATCTGACTTAGGTTTTTTTCTAGATTTTAATTTTTATAGCTATAATTTACTTTATCTCACTTTATTTTACTAATTTTGAGCAAATAATTTTTTGAATGCTGTTACATGGCAAACACAGTACTAAACACTTGACTTATGTTTTCTGACTTTTTCTTCATAATAACCTTGTGAAGTAGCGTAATCACCCTTTTACAAATGAGGAAATGAAGACCGATGAGGTCGCCTGACTTGCCTGTGTTCAGAGAAAAAATATACGGCGGAGCTAGAACCTGAACCCTGGTCATCAGCTTCCCAAGTCCATGGGGAACACAGGTTCTCTCATCCCCATTTCTGTCTCCCTAACACCCTGCCCTGTCAGTATTTTTTATTTTTCAAGAATTTATCAGTTATTTTTAGCCTGTTTATCTGTCCTGAGGAACTGTAGAATTATTTTTTGAAAGAACTAGTCAAAAACAAAAAAATCCCTTTGGTAAAAATTATATGAAACCTGTGAATTCATTTCGAATGGTCAACATTTCTATGCTCAGTGTTTCCATCCAGAAACCTGGTTCTTCTCTGTCTGCCAGAAGGCACTCAAGAAGTTTTGCGTAGTTTGTAGTTTTATTCTTAGGAGGTTGTTTCAAAGGAGCAGTTTATTCGTGGTGTCTCTACTTCCTTAGTGCTAACCTTCCCCTCTGCCTGGCTCCCTTCTGTCCATTCTGCCTAGAATAGCTCAGTGATTGTCTGACTTGAGGGTCAATCACATGTGACCTGCTACTGGGCTCCTGAACATCCCTCCATGGGAGCCCTTAGTTTGCTATGCTCTGCTTGCTTACCTGTTTGTTGGCTATGGCCACTAATTTACCTGTACGTTTCACCCACTAGAGACTAATTCCAAAGGGCAGTGGAGGTGTCATATATAATCTTAATATTCTTCCTGCCTGGTGGAAGAGCATCTATTATAGCTGCAGCTCAGTATGTGGTTGTAAACGAATTCTCTCTTACCACCCTATTAACATTGCTGCTACTGTTCCCTTTACGCTGCAGAACAGCACTTTTCAAGCTTAGTGTGTGTTAGAATCATGGGAGTGCTTTTGAAAACACAGCATTGAATGCCACCTCCAGAGTCCTTGATTTTGTAAGTCTGGGTGAGGCTAAGACTTCACATTTTCAACAAGTTTCCAGGTGCTGGATGATGCTGCATGAAACCACTTTGGAATCATTTCTCTAGAAGAACTCTTTTCTAATGTGACTGAGACAGGTAGTTGATTGGTTACTCAAAAAAGTTGTTTAAAATGGGAAATCAGAAAATATGATACATGCACTTTTGATGTTTTGTTTTAACTTAAAACATATAATACATACACTGATTCCCTAATTTGTTGATGTAGGCATCTCTCTCTGCAGGGATCTTCAGTAACCCTGCAGTATTTTTCTGGCATAAACCACACCCATTATGCATCATCTATTATTTCTAATTTTGGTTTCTCTAAAGAGGAACCTGAAATTAAAAGCATTTGCAAAGCAAATAAAAGTGCAAAAGTTCTATTGTTTTATATACCTTTCTTCTACTTTAAAAAAGCGTATATATATCTTTCTTCTACTGAATAAACTAAGTTGCTAAAAAAAATCAGGTGGGTAGGCCTGCAGGTGGGGTGCACCCACCTGATGCTTTTTAGCAACTTAATTTATTCAGTCTTTCCAAAGCATTATGCCTTATCTTTGTAGAAAGACATCTTTCTTTTTGCACCCATATTTCACTAATTTATTTCATATTTAGGTTAATATGCCAAGTACCACTGGCACAAATAGGTTTTGGACTCACATTTGACTCTGGATGACAACACAATGCAGTTGATTGGAGTGGAAGCTGCCAGGTGTGCGAAGTGTGCTTGGCTCACCCACACTTGTGCTCAGTGGGTTACAGAGGATGGAGGGCGTCAGTTGACCTGGCTGGGGTTTAACTGAAGGTTGGTGAAGAGAGTTTCCTGCCTGCTGTTGCCTCTGGGGTACCTTTTATCCAGAGTTACCAGGTTCCTCAAATAAAAATACAGGACACCCACTGAAATGTGAATTTCAGATACAAAATATTTTTTTTTCTTTTCTTTTTTTTATACCTCCCCAACCTCCCTACCCTCAGCTGTCCCTCCCCTATTCCTCCCCAACAGACCCCATTGTGTGATGCTCCCCTCCCTGTGTCCATGTGTTCTAATTGTTCAACACCTGCCTATGAGTGAGAACATGTGGTGTTTGATTTTCCGTTCTTATGTCAGTTTGCTGAGAATGATGGTTTCCAGGTTCATCCATGTCCCTACAGAGGACACGAACTCATTGTTTTTTATGGCTACATAGTGTTCCATGGTGTATATGTGCCACATTTTCCTTGTCTGGTCTATCATCAATGGGCATTTGGGTTGGTTCCAGGTCTTTGCTATTATAAACAGTGCTGCAATGAAAATATGTGTGCATGTGTCTTTATAATAGAACTATTTATAATCCTTTGGATATATACCCAGTAATGGGATTGCTGGGTCAAATGGAATTTCTATTTCTAGGTCCTTGAGGAATTGCCACAGTGTCTTCCACAATGGTTGAACTAATTTACACTCCCACCAACTGTGTAAAAGTGTTCCTATTTCTCCACATCCTCTCCAGCATCTGTTGTCTC
>CAUYLG010000097.1:0-31079 GCA_963573385.1 Cacajao melanocephalus | reverse complement strand
ACCATGCTGTTTGGTTACTGTAGCCTTGTAGTATAGTTTGAAGTCAGGTAGTGTGATGCCTCCAGCTTTGTTCTTTTTGCTTAGGATTGTCTTGGCTATATGGGCTCTTTTTTGGTTCCATATGAAATTTAAAGTAGTTTTTCTTTTCTAATTCTGTGAAGAAAGTCAGTGGTAGCTTGATGGGAATAGCACTGAATCTGTAAATTACTCTGGGCAATATGGCCATTTCCATGATATTGATTCTTATAAGCATGGAATGTTTTTCCATTTGTTTGTATCCTCTCTTATTTCCTTGTGCAGTTGTTTGTAGTTCTTCTTGAAGGTCCTTCACATCCTTTGTAAGTTGTATTCCTAAGTATTTTATTCTCTTTGTAGCAACTGTGAATGCGAGTTTACTCATGATTCGGTTCTCTGTCTATTATTGGTATATAGGAATGCTTGTGATTTTTGCACATTGATTTTTTTATCCTGAGACTTTGCTGAAGTCGCTTATCAGCTTAAGGAGATTTTGGGCTGAGACGATGGGGTTTTCTAAATATACAATCATGTCATCTGCAAACAGAGACAGTTTGACTTGCTCTCTTCCTATTTGAATACGCTTTATTTCTTTCTCTTGCCCGATTGACCTGGCCAGAACTTCTAATACTGTGTTGAATAGGAGTGGTGAGGGAGGGCATCCTTGTCTTGTGCCAATTTTCAAAGGGAATGCTTCCAGCTTTTGCCCACTGGGTATGATATTGGTTGTGGGACCATCCTCTAGCCCCTTGTCTGCCCCTGACACTTTCTGTCCTTCTTCTCTGTTTTATTTTTCTATAACATTCATCCTCACCTGACATATGGGTCCTATTGTTTATTGTCTGAATCCTCCCATGGGGAAAAACCCTTTGTTTTGTTCTCTACTGTATCCCCAGCACTTAAGACTGAGTGCTTGGCATATAGTAGGTGCCCACTAAATATCTACTGAATGAATGAATGATGCAGACCCAAGGGAGGTCCCAAAGGAGCTTTAAATTTGAAAGCTTTTGAAAGGCAGAGATGGGCGGCCTCATGGACAGAGGTAGCCCTTAACAAGTGCTCCTTGCCGAGGACAGTGCAGTGACGCTCCTGGCTCCCTGTCCCCATATTCTCTGATCCCTGCAGCCAAATCCCAGGTCCTGAGGCAAACCCTTTTCCTGTTCAGAGGAAGCCCAAGCCATCAGTTTAATGCCTCAGCATCAACCTGAGTTGGTCTTCCTTGTCCCTCAGGCTCTTGGCATTTGGTTCACCCGCACTTGTGTTTCCCCTGCAGTGCCTAAGTCTTCTCATCAGGTCTGAAACCTCACTTTGGTGCTGTAACTGTGCCCAAGCTCCTCTGGGACTATGGTCAGACCTTTTTTGTCTCAGTCTTGCAGGAGCCTGGAGACCTGAACCTGGACCTAGCATCTCAGCTGGGATTGCTCCTGACCTCCAGCTCTTTCCTGAAACTGTCATTGTCGGTAGTTTCAGGAAGCTGGAGGAGCCTTGACCAGTTCTGGCTGTTTGCTTTTCCTTAGATTCACAAAATCTACATGATGGCTGGGACCTCAAATAGTTCATTCCTCATTTGAAGTATTCTGACCATTGGTTTTTCTTTCTATTGAGCCTGACTCTATCTCTCTGTGCCTACTGTTCTAGCTCTGCCTGCCCCTTGGGGCCATACAGAATAGGCCTGGTGCTCTTCTCTGTGATGGCCCCTCTGAGACCCACAACACTATCATTTCATGACTCCTAGAATCTTCTTTCTTCCAGAGATGTATCATTAGTGCCTTTGATGCTTCCTTCCATCTCATGGTTTGGATCCAGTTCATCAGCCTGGTCATTCTCCTCCAAACGAGTTTTCTTTTTTCTCCATCCTAGTCAGGATGTGATCCCCCAAATCAGAGGCAGGCACTCTTTTCACCTGCTTTTCATCCACCAGAGACACCTGCTCCAGCCTGGTGGGGATCCGGCCTCTAGGTTCAGAGCCTCCTGTTGAACCCATTCCCCACCAGCCCCAGCCCTGGCTGGCCAGTCTTCGGGTTCAAGATAGCCAATCTAGATCTTGACACGTGCCTGTAAAATGCACTCTGCCACCAGCCCTTGCTCTTCATAGATTGGGCTTTGCTCTCAGTACCCAGAGCCGAGGCTGCTCTTTGAAACCCCTGCAGCAGGTTGCCCCAGTGTCTAAAGATCACTGCATTGAGGGGCCAGGTGCTGGGAGCTTCCCTAAGTGAAATCACCTCCTTGGCTTCCTCCAAGCTGTGCTATTCCCATTCGTTCTAGGACATGGTCTTTCAAGCACAGAGTGACACAGATTGGGGAGGGAATGCCACTTCTCTGGGAACACTTATAAATTTCCCCTAGCGGCAGGGATCTAACAACATGAGACTTTGAGCTTTCAGCTCACAGATGAAAGAACAGGGATTTTCCCAGCGATGACAGAAAAGGGAAACATATCGCCTTGGGGGCCCCAGCAGGAATCTCTGTCATGGAGCTGCTCCAGGGAGGCACCAACCCCAAGCGTGAGTAGGATTGCAATGGGTGGCTCCAGACCTCTGGGCAGCCACCCAGAACTCTCAGCCTTGCAGCCTGGAGAAGAGGGAGAACTTTCCAAAGGCCACAGGTAAGGAATTTTCCTTGCATCTCCTGGAGTTGCTGGAGTTTCTGAAATTAAAAGGGCCTTAATCTGGAAATGATGGTTGAATGTCAGTTTCCCCTGTAGAGTCAATTTGGAAAACCTAAAGCACTGAAGGAATTACATTTGCTAAATGGAAGTAGGGAGTTGGTGGAGATGAAATTGGATGTACATAAGTGAAATCATCTGTGGATTGCCCCCTTTGGCGCTTCACCTTTGTTTAACCAACCTCTTCTTCATCTGCCATAGGAATGATCTTCCAGAGAGCATGATGGCCCCTGGGAGGGGAGGCAGGGCTACCTTCTCTGGGAGAATTGCTGCAGTTGGCTTATCGTTGCAGCCTGGGTGGGAGCTCCCTTCTGGGTCTGGAGTTCACGTTCAAGTCTTCATAGCCAGGCATCATGGAATATGTCTGGCTTTCGATCTAAAATATGTGTGCCTGAATCCCACTTAGTAGCCAAGTGCCTATAGGCAAATTACTCATTCCATTCTCACACTCAGTTTTCCATATTTGAACTGGAGATATCAGAGCTTATCCTTAATTGTTGCATTAATTGAGAGGATACAGGTGCAGTAGCATGCACAGTGTGTGGCATATAATAAATATTAGTTTCTATTTTTTTGTTTCTTTAAAACAATAGTAGTTTGCTCAATGATTATGGCAAGCAGCTGGATGGCATCATAGGGTAGTGAGACAGGTATGGGCTTTATTGATGTACAAACCTGCAATTGAATTGTAATTTCAGCATGTGATCTTGGGCAAATTATTTGGGCTGTGTTTCCTACTATGAAATGTGGACAATAATACTCATCTTACAGGATTGTTGAGGTTTACATGAGCTAATGTATGAAAAATAGTAGGACAGTGCCTGACATTAGGAAGTCCATAAATAATAGTTATTATCAATAGTACTACCATAATTATTATCACAGTAGTTTTCCATTGCTGCCATGACAAATTTTCACAAACTTAGTGGCTTAAATAAGACAAAATTATGATCTTATAGCCTATAGGTCAGAAGTCTTAACTGAGCTAAAGCTTTTAGCAGGGTTGCATTCCTGTCTGGAGGCTCCAGGAGAGAACCTGCTCGTTTGGGTTGTTGACAGAATTCATTTCCTTGTGGTTACAGAATCAAGGTCCCTGTTTTCTTGCTGGCTGTCAGCTGAGAGCCATTCCTGGCTTCTCGAGGCTGCTGCATCCCCTGGCTCCGTTTTCTTCTTTCACCATTTTCAAGGCCAGCAATGGTGGGTTGAGTCATTCTCACCTCACAGCTCACTGAGCTCAGCTGGGAAGGGTTCTCCAATCTTAAGGACTCATGGGATTTGATTAAATCTCCCAGGATAATCCAGGATCATCTTCTTGCCTGAAGATCTGTAACCTTACTCATTTGCAAAGTCTCTTTTGCCATATGTCTTAGTCCGTTTTGTGTTGCTATAAAAGAGCACCCAAGGCTGAGTAATTTATAAAGAAAAGAGGTTTATTTAGCTCATAGTTCTTTAGGCTGGGAAGCTCCAGGGCATGGCCCTGGCTTCTGGTGAGAGCTTTCGTACCGCATCACAACATGGCAGAGAAGATCAAAAGGGGAAGCGGTTTTGTGCAAAGAGGGAAAATCCTGAAGGATGTCTTTCTTTCTTTCTTTCTTTTTTTTTTGAGATGAAGTCTTGCTCTTGTTGCCCAGGCTGGAGTGCAGTGACTCGATCTCAGCTCACTGCAAACTCCGCCTCCCGGGTTCAAGTGATTCTCCTGCCTCAGCCTCCCGAGTAACTGGGATTACAGTTACCTGCCACTACGCCTGGCTAATTTTTGTATTTTTAGTAGAGACAGGGTTTCACCATGCTGGCCTCATCTTGAACTCCTGACCTCAGGTGATCTGCCCATCTTGGCCTTCCAAAGTGCTGGGATTACAGGCGTGAATCACTGCGCCCGGCCAGTGTCTTGGCTTTCTAATAACCCACTCTCTTGGGAACAAATCCATTCCTGCAATAAATAATCCTGTTGCTTGAGAGCAAGAACTCACTTACTCCCGAACAGCACCAAGCCATTCATGAGCATCCACCCCCACAACCCAAACACTCTCCTGCCAGCCCTCACCTCCCATCACTGCCACATGAAGGATAAAATTTCAACATGAGTTTGATGGGGACAAAGGAACCATGTCCAAACCATAGCACCATGGAAGGTAATGCATTTGCAGGGACTGGGTTTTACGATGTGGGCATCTGTGGGAGCCACTATTCCTCCTACAACAACTGTTCTTCTCATGCGGGAGGCTAAGCCTCCGGAAAGCCTTCTCATAAGTAGTTCCACATGCAGGGACTTTGTACTTGGAAACTGTCTCTACCTCGATCCTTGGCCCAAATTACCTTACTCCTGTTGCCATCAACCATTTTGCACAAGAACCAGGCAGCCCAGAGCACTGAAGCTGACGCTTTTTTTTTCAATGGACAGAGGGAACTGGACATGCTGGCTCTTCCATTACTGCAACTGAGATTATGCCACCAGGGACGAGACAGCTAGGAAGGGGCCGTGTAACAGGAAGTATTTTATCACATTGATTTAGTAATCTCGCCACTCCTAACATGTCAGGGCACTAAAGGAGTAGCCTGTGAGCTGAATGTGATCTGAGGCTGTGTCACATGGGCTCCGCTGGGCTCCGCTCAGAATGATGTGTTTATTTCCTGCCATGGGGCCTAGAGAAAATAACGTCCTGCCACAGTCCCAGCAGACTCTCTCTTATTCTGCCTGCCATCCTCCCAGAAGGGCACAGATCTCTGTGTGTGCTTTAAGAAGCAATGTGATGTAGGAGAGTACCGCTGTGTGTGAAGAATGAGAACACCTAGGGTCTGAAGCTGGTCCAGCCTGTTCCTCTGTCCCTGGTACTTACTTAATACTGATGATGCCCTGTTTAGGGCTCAGCTCTATGGAAAATAGAAAGAAATAGGATATTTTGTTGGTACGTGTTCTAAATGTGAAAAGGCCAGATTCTCGGACATGAAGGAACTAGAGGACAATAGGAAATAAGGAAATATTAAGTGCTGGGACATCAGGTCTGGAGTTAGGCAGTGGTGACTGTGGTGGTTCAGGGACTGTGGGGACATTGCCGTTTTGTGCTTCCTTTTCCCTGCTAGATATCTATTTTGTTGCCGCCTAGAGCACAGCGAGTGAGAGGGCAGTGGACCACCCCTTTAAGGGGCTGTACATCACAGGAGAGGGGATGACATTCATGTTTATTGAGCACCTACTGTACCCATCACTTCTACAAGTTACATGAATTAATTTTTACTATAACAGCCTCCAGAGGTAGGTTTGATAATGTCTGCTATTTGGGTGTGGAAACTGAGGTGTAAAGAGACCGAGGTCACACATGCAGAACATGGAAGATGCTGGATTTGAGCCAGACTCCCCTGGGGCCAACCCTGTGCTCTGTCCGTTACACTAGACACTTCTCTGCTGTGCTCCCCTCTGCAGAGACCCTGAGGCCTTTGACCAGTGCCTTGTGGCTCTGGAGGTGCAAGAGAAGGTAGGTGTGACTGAGGTCTGCCCAAGACCCATGGACAACCTCAGTTTCTTTGGGGCAGACCCCACACATCATCCCCTTTCCTGTCCCCACTTCTGCTGGTTACCTTTACAGACACTTGAGAGAGAGAAATTAACTTAAAATGGAACCGCAGGGGTAGTGCTAAAGGCACCTCTAGGTTAAAATTGAGAGCAGAGCCTGTGGTGCTCAGAGGGGCCAAGTCTGCATGCTGGCTTTATTTATAGTCGCTTATTTATTAGATTCCAAATGATGTTTAACCAGGAATCATATGGCAGTGATCTTTGATTACTTATGCGGCTAATGGCTGAACATATATTATTATTGCTATTTATTCAGCTAGCTAAATGCACCGGGTGCTTCTCTTTCAGGAAAGCACCAAGGAAAGGGGCCAGAATAGAGAAGTGGTTTGACTGGTGGTCCTATAGTCCAGGACAGGGGCTCCACTAGAAGGGTTCCCCAGCTCCCGAGACAGAATCTTGCTCTGTCTCCCAGGCTGGAGTGCAGTGGTGTGATCACAGCTTACTGCAAACTCTGCCTCCCTGGTTCAAGCAATCCTCCTGCCCTGGCCTCCCGAGTAGCTGAGATTACAGGTATATGCCACCACACCTGGCTAATTTTTTGTATTTTTAGTAGAGACGGGGTTTCATCATGTTGGCCAGGCTAGTCTTGAACTCCTGACCTCATGATCTGCCCGTCTCGGCCTCTCAAAAGTGCTGGGATTACAGGCATGAGCCACCGTACCCGGCCCAAGTTATTATTATTATTTTCTAAAGAGCCAATCCTTAAAATAGAGGGAGTAGGGGTGGGAGTGGAGAGAACACCCTAAAGGGAAAGAAGAGTTTGAGATAAGAGGTGGGGCTTCTGGAGCTAGAAATATTATGAATATTATTATTTATAATAATAAAGAGATAAAGAGTAGCAACATTTATTCAGTATTTATTATGTGCCAGACACTATGCTAAATGCTGTTCAAAATGGTTAATCCTGCCACCACTTCCATTTCACAGATGAAAAACCAGAGGCTCAGAGAAATTTGTAACTTAGCTGGCGTTCAAATCCGAGCCTTGTCTGCCTCTGGAGAGACCACATGTCCATTATACTGCCCTGCCCTCCATCAAAGCCAGCGCCCTTCTCCTCCTTTGGTTAAGGTGAACTTTTTGAGTGAATAGCCCAAGGAAAGAATGGAAAACCTCGTGCCCCTGGAGCCCTGGAAGGAGTATGGAGAATGGAGCTCTTGGCTTCTGTGTTCGTTTCTCCAGTGCTTTGCAGCCCACTCAGAATGAGCTGCCAGTGGACCCTGGAGCATGGCCCATGCAGAGCCATCTAATATAAGCTTGGGGCAGGCCCTTCAGGGTGGGACAGGGCATGCAACGGGGCCTCCCTGTCTATGCCTGAATTGCGTGGCAGGCAGGGTGTCTGCCTAGAGTTGTGATGGTGCAGGGAGAGGCTGGGCAGTGCCAGGGCCAGAGGCACCAAGATGGGAACCTGTAGTGTCTCCACCCTCCAGACACATGAAAAGAGCAAGGACCCTCCTGGAAGGGAGGACTTGTCTAACTGAACCTCTCCTGCCCACCTCAGACTCGCTAATGCCTGGGCTCTCTCATGCCTGCCATCCTCACTCTTTCTCAGTTCTGTCTTTGCAGGAGAAAGCTCAAACTCCTTTTCAGGGCATGGGAAGGCTTCACAGGCAGGCTGCAGATGATCCAGGTGGCTTCATCTTTCAACATCACTCCCCATCCCTGTTCCTACCATAAACACTCAACGCCCATGCATTCTGTATTGCAGACACTGGAGTCTCTAAAACATCCTTGCCTCTCACATCACTGGGCCTTTGCTGCCTCCACTGCCTGGAAGACTATTCTTCTCACCTTGTCTGCCCAGCAGAATTTTATTCACCATTCAAGGCCTTGCTTTTATGTGACCTCTGGCTCTGAGGGCCCTTCTCTGATGGACCTTTCTTTTTTTTTTTTTTTTTTTTCTGCGGATGGAGTCTTACTCTGCCACTCAGGCTGGAGTGCAGTGGCATGATCTTGGCTCACTGCAACCTCCGCCTCCTGGGTTCAAGCAATTCTTCTGCCTCAGCCTCCCGAGTAGCTGGGACTACAGTCGTGCTCCAGCATGCCCAGCTAATTTTTGTATTTTTTTAGTAGAGATGGGGTTTCGCCATGTTGGCCAGGCTGGTCTCGAGCTCCTGACCTCAGGTGATCCACCCTCTGCAGCCTCCCAAACTGCTGGGATTACAGGTGTGAGCCACTGCGCCTGGCCTCATGGTCCTTTCTGTCTCCTCTCACAGTGAATCTCTTGTTCTTTGGGGCTCCGGTGCCACCACATGGGTGACTGCACCTCAGCCTCACCCACATGGCATAGTGACATGAGTTTCAGCACAAGTCTCTCAAGGCAAAGACTATGTCTCATTACCTCTGACTCCCTCGGTCTTGCTCATAGGAAGTGTTCAATAAACATTGGTGAAGTGAATGTAGGAATGACTCATTCTTATCCTGGGCTGCTGTGGAAAAGGTGTTTGTTTCCATTGGGGCCACATACTCACTGGCTTTGAAAATGGGGACATCAGGGCAGGAAACAGGGACTAAATGAGCTAAGTTATACAATGTGAAGTAGGACAGCAAAGCACCTGGAGCGTGCTGGGTGGAGGCAAAGGGAGCTGGTAACTAGCTGTTTGTCTCTGAGTCTGGAAGAGAGGAGAAAGAGACCTTGGCCACTACCAAAGGAGGATTTCAGGGGCTCTTTCTAAGTACCCTCTCCTCCCTGTAACACCAATGCTGAGTCTCTGGCCTTTTCAATTACAGCAAAATATACTGCAGGCAGCCACTGACCTTTAGAAGAAGGACTGTGTGTGCTTGGCCCCACATCACAGGGGACCCCTGCACTGCCAGGCCCTGATGCCCAGTTCCACCCAAGGAAGACCACCCCACAAACATGGCGAGCTGGCCTCGGGCCTTTTTGCCTTTGTACCCTAGTCCTTGGTACCCTTCCCTTCAGACATAGCCAGGGGCTGCCTGGGCTTTAGCCAAATGTCAGGAGACTCAAAGACAGGATCATCAAAGAGAAAGGGATCCAGGGAGGAAGAGGAGAAAGTGCCTGGGGGAAGGGGCCAGGGAGGATCGGTGACCAGGAAAGCTCAGGGTACAGGAGGGAAGCACAGGAGGAGAGTGAGTCCTGGGCTCTCAGACTGTGGGATTTGCAGGGCTCACATCAGCTCTCCAAGCCTCCGTATTCTCCTACTGTGGCCTCCGAGGTCCTGCCCAGCCTGGGATTCCATGTTCCTGTGTGGCTCGTCTCGCTGGAGGCTGCAACAGGTGCTGCACTTTCAGCCTCCCTCCTGTCCTCCTCCTCTGCTGCTTTCCCTCCCTCTCTTCCTTTTGCCCCATTAAGTATTTACTCTCCACCCTGGTCTAGATTATCCCCTGGTTAAGTGCCAGTCAGCTGCTGGCTGCCTGTTCACTCACTTTTATAGATGCATTCGGCGAGGCACAGGGGCCAAGGTCTGATTTTGGAGAGGGAGTGTAATGAGAACAGAGAGCAGCGGCGGCCCACTTAGATTGGATTTTAATAAAGTTTCCAGCTCACCTAAATCATCCCCGTCACAGGCGGCCCAACAACCACCGAGTCCTCCAGGCTGGGAACAGGCAGGAAGGGGCAGAATTGGGCTGGAGGGGGCAGAGATGAACAGAGCCCTGTTGGAGAGGAGGCGCTGTCTGTAGTCAAGGGTACCCCTTGACAGCAGGGGCAGGGCCATCTCAGAAGTGCTCGGGGTAAAGGCTCTCAGAGGGGAAGCATAATGTCTGCTCTTCCAGCAGCTGTTAATTAGTTGCAGCTGATGAGATAATTCATAAAAATTAGCAATGATTTCCTTCATTGTGTTAATATCACCGGGCAGTAAAACTGCTGTTAAGGATGACTTTTCTCAGCATCGAGGAGCGAGATGTCAAGGAAAAAACAGCCCTCCCCGGAGGTAGAGGGAGGAAAGAAGGAAAACCGAGCTGGTGAGGCAGTGACAGGGGCAGTGATTTCCAAGCTTTGGCTGGAATCATCGGAAAGAAGTCAAATTGAAATGCAAATCCTGGTGTCTCTCAGAGCACAGGCTGGGAAGAAATGCATTTGGTGGTGTCACCTTGGCGGCCGATGGGCAGGCAGACGGGCGGCGGGAGGGCTTCCCTGCTGCTGGTAGAAGGCAAGATGGTAGCAGCCAGAGGCCCAGTGAAGCTTCACTTGAGCAGGCAGGGGGCTTGGGTCCCCAGGAGAGTCTTTTGAAGAGCAGAAACACTTGCTCATTTGGCTTGTAGCATCGTCTGGCCTTGACACCCCTCCATTTGCAACTCTTGACCCTTTTTCTTTTCAAAGTTCTGCCCACGCTGCCTAGTGTCAGTTTCTTGATTGTGCCAAGAGCCTTCCTGATTTAGGGCTGTACCCATGCTCTTGTCTCTGTCTAGACCACTATTTGCCCCCATCTTTTTCCCCTCATCTGGCCAACTCCTATTTACCCCTCAGGTAAAATGCCGTTTCTGCAGATAAACCTTCTTTGAACCGTATTCCCAGTGCCTGACACAGTTTCCATCTTATACATGGAAAGTGGGTTGGATAGATACGTGGCCTCTTCCCTGCTTAAACCCTTCCCCATGCCCACATTGCCGATAGGACAGGGTCCAAGCCCCTCCCTGCCTCACCATCCACCTCTCCATGGACCTTCTGAACTTTTCTCTGCTTGAGGATCCCTGAGCATGCCACACTTTCCCACCTCTGTCACCACACTCAGAAGGCTTTTGTTCCAAGTGTCTGCCTGGTGAATACTTACTCATTCTCTAAAACGCAGGTTAAGTGTCGTGTTCTCCGTGATGTGCTCCCTGACACAGCCTCCCCTCTCTCTTGTTGCTAATACCCTCCTTGTGTGTCATTGTGCCTCAGAGATATCTTCATTTTAGCAGCCTTACTCACGAGTCTTTCCTGGACTTGCTGTGCTGGTTAAAGAGCATTAACTAACACAGAGGGGACACTCCATAAATTGTTGCATGAACAAATAGATGCATGAGTGTAAAGCTAAAAAAATAGCTTTCGGCACTATTTAATAATCCAGGCCAGAGTTGATGTTGACTTGCGGGGTAACAGTGGAGATGGTGAGAAGTAAACAGATGTTTTCGAGGTTGGATTGACTGGTCTTGGTAGTAAGCTGGATGTGAATGGTGGAAGAAAGCTCAAGAATGACCAAGTAGGTAGCCAAAGTTCACTTATTCAGAAGGGGAAGAAGGAAGGAGAAACCTTAGGGTAGGGGCGAGGAGATGAAGAATTTCATGGGGCAAATGTTAAATGAGAAATGATTTTAAAACAGCCAAGTAGAGATACCAGGGAGTCAAATGGACATAAGACATTAGAAGAGGTCCCAGATGGTGACATAAATGGAGAATCATTGGCACATAAGTGGTATTCAGAGCCATGAGACCAGGCTGGGTCCTAGGGAGAGAATGTGTAGAAAGTGGCATGGAGAGCCCAGGACTGAGCAACCTAAATGTTTGCTCAAAAAAAGAAAAAGTGCAAAATAGATGTAGTCTAGTGAACGCATCATAAGCTTCAGGACTAAAGTGTAGACCAGCCAAAAGATTGTAACCGGCAGTAAAGAGTGAAAAGCTGTGAATTTTGTGTCTGGGGGGCATATTGGTCAATGATGAGACTAGCCATAGAAAAGTAAAGAAGGGTCTTGAGAGACCAGCACGTTTTTAGATAAAGTCAACATAAGCTCTGGAGTACCCATTTGCCAGGCTAGCAAAAGTTATCCCTAGCAATGTGTTGGAAGATTCTGAAGGAATAAAACTTGAACACAGACTTGCAAATAAGTACAGAACTTTTCCAGACCATTAACACTTTCTGGCAACCCTTTTTTTTGTTTTTCTGGGAAGAAAGCAAAGTGAGGCTGGGTGTGTGGCTCGCACCTATAATCCCAACACTTTGGGAGACTGAGATGGGAGCATTGCTTGAGGCCAGGAGTTTGAGACCAGCCTAGGCAACGTAGGGAGACTCTGGCTCTACAAAATATAAAGTTAGTTGTGCGTAGTGGTGCAAGCCTATAGTTCCAGTTACTTGGGAGGCTGAGGCAAGAGGATCACCTGAGCCCAGGAGGTTGAGGCTACAGTGGGCTGAGATCTCACCACTGCACCCCCATCTGGGTGAGAGAGCAAGATCCAGTCTCTAAAAAATAAAAAAGAAAGAAAAGAAATCAAAGCAAAACAAATGGAATATGAATTTGATTTAATTGATGGTTAGTTGACCCGTTCACTCATTCATAGTACGACCAAGCCATTGTAAGTCAAATTTAGGAAGAAAATGGACATTATTTGATCCCTGACCTCTAAGAGTTTGTGGAGAAAATACCAACACACATGAAAAATTGAAAGACAGTACAAGACCATTTAGTTACTTTAGCAAGGCAAAACATTTAAGTGTCCAATGAATGATGCAGACTCTAAATATATGGTAAAGAGCCTAGATGCATACAGAAAGGGAGAATTCACCCTTTCTGTACCGAAGTAGTCAAGGAAAGCTTTTCTGTGCTCACCTGACGTGGTGATTTATCTTAGAGGAGTGAATAAAAGTGCTTTTTAAGGTGTGAAGGAAGTCAGAATGGAAGGGAACCTCTGAGTCAGTACTTTGTGGAAGATGACATTTAGATCTGCTGCCATCTGTCGGTGAGTGTGGAAAGGAGCTTGGAGCTTACTGTTCATGTACTGGAAAGGAAAGGTGCCATGAAGAACCAGGTGTTGACACCTCCCTCTCTAGAGGACAAGTGAGCTTCGGTCTAGTTCATTGTCGTTAAAAATATGGCCCTCAGAACAGCAGCATTGACATCACCTAGGAGAATGTGAAATCCAAAATCTCCAGTCCTATCCCAGACTTACTAAATCAGTGTCTGCATTTTCAGCAAATCCCCAGGTGATTCTCATGTTCATTAAAGTTTGAGAAACATGGGTGTAACCCTTGTTAGGTAGGCCTCTTCTGGGATACTTTCCAGGTTCCTCCTCACCCTCCCCCCACCTGCCAGAGATTCTGATTGGTGGGACTAGGATGGGACTTGGAAGTTAATATTTTTCATAAGTACCCCCAGATGATGCCTGCCATCAGACAAGTTTTCAAAGCTCTGCTTTAGGCTGTTCTGTTGCTGTGCCCCATGTCCCTGGGCAGGCCAGCTTTCTCACCATGCACACACCTGGACCTAGGCATTCTTCTCTCTGTTGAACTCATTTTTTGAAAGACCACCAACCAAATGGCATTTTCTTGGTCTTCCTCCTCTCATCCCCCTTTGCTTTTGCCGCAGTTGCAGTTCTGACCACCTCCTTCTTTTTGAAGCTCTCTCTTGATCTTGGTTTCTGTTAGGCTATGGTCGTCTTCCTCAGTCCTTCTCAATGCTAACAACTCCTTTCTTGTCTCTTTTGCTGATGATTCTTCTTCCTAAGCCCTTTGTGCTTCTCTCACCATTTCTGAACTATCTTGTTCCCTCCATGGAAGTAAACAACTTCCAAATCATCTGCAGCCCTACCTCTCTCCAACTCCAGCTGTGCACAGACGTCAACTTGTGTTGATCTACCCAGGCTGTAGATCAGTAGTACTACCCAAGGAGACAGCAAGAATATGAACTTTAGAGCCAAGCCCACTTGGATGTGAATCCCACCCTCCACTTTTCAGCTGAGGGATGTTGGGTAAATTAATTTACTTTTGAGTCTCAGTTCACCTTTAAAGTGGAATTAATTATATCAGCTTCAAGGGATTATTTTGGACACCAAGTGGGATGATGTATGTAAACTACATGGCACATAATAAGCACATAATAAATGTTAGTTTATTTTAAAAAAAAGCATGATATGTCCATCAATCTGAACCCAATTCTTTGTACCTATGCTGCTTCTTCAAAGTGTGACTTTGCTCATACCCCACCCTCTGCTTAGAATATTCATTTGTCTTTCAAGGCCAAACCCTGTTGCTGCCTCAGCTGTGAAGTCTATTATCAACACAATTCCAAATCAGCTTTCACACAAACACCTGTACTTCTTTAACGGTGCCTCTTATGATACCTAAATCACTTTCTACCTTGTATTATAATTATTTAAACATATGGTATCTTTCCTAAAAACCAAAAGCTTCGTGTAGGCCAGGCTCATGGCCTTATAATTGTTTTAATCCCCAAGGGGCCTCACACAGCACCTGTGTACCATATCAGGGAAGCTCACAAGTCCTGCCGGTAGTGGATGGGCTGCATCACGTCTATATGTGAAGGCTTGCACATTACTCTCCATTAAATATGCGAAACAGAGGGGAGCAGTGATGTGGAGAATCCAAATAACAGGCTGTCTCAATGTTATTGCCTTTGGTTTTGGCAAGCATTTTGGTATTCCTGCTTCAGATTTACCTTGCTGATTATGTTTTATCTGCACACATTAATATGAGCTTGCATTCCATGAGCATACACTACCTGGGAAACCGAAGGTGGTGATCCAAGCCCAGGCAGAGAAGTGGGAGAAGCTAGTTTGGGTTTTCAGTTGTCCAAGGATAATTCACAAAGTGCATCGTTAACTCCAACATAAGTAACAGTGAGTTGGCTGTTGTGCTATTATTCCCCTCTTAGCTTTCTCTGGTTAAAATCCTTTGTAGCAGTTAGTCAGGGGCACACTCATCACCTGACATTGACATAAAATACTTCTAGTGGTGGAGCAGAAGCGCTGTTTTGAATTCATGCTAGACTATTATAATAATGATACCTTACATTTGTATGATTAGTGATTCATGAAGAGTTCCTACATCTGTTATTTAATTTTGTCTGCTTGATGCTTATGTAAATAGAGTAGATCACATCATCCCATTTGACAGATATGGAAACCAAGGCTCAGGATTGAAGCAGCTTCCCCAGGCTCTCTTAGCTGGAGATAGGCAGAGTCAGGGACCATGCCTTGGTCTTTTCACTCTTGAGTTCTAGTGCTTTTTTCACTTTACCATACTGCTTTAATGAACCTCCAGCTCTTTAAGATGTTTCTTATTCACTTGTAGAATTTCCAAGTGATTATTTTTTATCGTTTTCAGTTTCTGGTGAGATTCTTTATTTTCATCTGTTTTGTATATTTTCTTTCCATTTTTTGGAATAGACATTTATCACATTTAAAGTTCTTTTCTGTTAACTTGGCTGTCTAGATAACCTGTGGATCTGTTTCTATTGTCTGTTGTTGTTGTGTTTTCCCTCTTGGATTTTGGCCATATGATCCTATAGTTGGATCTGCCTATTAACTTTTTTATTGAATGCTCAACATTGTATAGGCTGTACATGCTGTGATCTTCCTCAAGAGAGGTTTTACTCATTGCTAGGTGGAATGAAACCAATGATCTTAATCCAATTAAAGCCTGAACTGAGTTCCTGCTGGGTTGTGTTTTGGTCAAATTTAGTTTACCTTGGGCTCACTCCTTTCCCAGAGGAGACACAGCATTAGTTGAGAGCCCGCTGTGTTTACTGGGTCCCTTCCCCAGCGGGTCCTGAATTCTAGTCTTGCTCTTCAGTGCCTCAGGATGGCCAGAAAACACTCTCTGCTTTATAGAGGCTTTTAGCTTAGTTTTTTTGGTCTTATCCTCCATTCAGCTTCAGAATTCTGTAAATAACTTAAGGAGAACATTGGGACCCTATATTTGAGGACCCTCAAGTCCTTAATTTTCTCTCTCTAGTCCTAAGACTGCCAGAAGCTCTGCTGTCTTCTTTGTTCCCCAGCAGAAGTCTTCGCTTCCAGCAAACCCTGGGTTCTCAGCCTCTCATCCTGGGCCTAGAAATGACATATCCCTCCAGGTTTGAAGTGATTACAGAATATCAGCTCACCTCTTCAGACTGTCCCCTCTCTGTAACTGTATCCTCTTCCACCCTACCTGGAAGAGGAAGTCAGATACTTATTATTAACACATAAAAACCACAAGATTACAAGAGCAGTTCTTAGCTGGTCTTGGTAGTTGCCCCAGCCAACTAGGAGCAAACGCTGCTCCAGGCATTTCCTGGAGTGTCCAGGCTGCCCCACCATGAAGAAGGCAGGGAAGTGGATGGGAGTGTAACCACGGGCCCAGGAAGAAGGCATTCACAGGGATGAGGAATGACTGTTCAGCAAGCCCAGGAGGCCTTGATACTCCATCAGGTTTCTAATGATTTTGTCAGAGTGTGAATCTCATGGGTGAGCAGCAGCATTTTGATATCAGCAAACAGATTGTGTTTCAGCCCAGATAACCCAACATGGAGTCTTGCATGAGAGCTGAAAATAATTAATCACGTTTTAATGGGGTTAAGAGAGGCTAGTCAAGGATGCCTTACATTTGGAAATAGAGTGATGGGGCTCAGAGGGGATGTGAGATGTAAGAGAGATTGAACATAGGACTAGCCCCTATGTACCCCAGAATGGAGTGTGCTTCTGGATGTGGTACAAAAGAAAGAGAGGTTGTATGTGGAGAGAGCATTGTATGGATATTCCTTTCCACCACAGAAACCTTTCTGCATAGGATCTTGGGAAAACAGAGATAAAGACTAAAGTCTTACCCTTCGGGACTTCGCAGTCTGATGGTAGAGGCTGACAAACAACTGGATGATCAATAACAGCAGTCTTAGTTGCTAGGATGGAAGAAGGCCCCTGCTGTATTGGGAACGCCAAGCTGAGACGGGGCTTGGGTGAGCCACGTGGATGGGCGGAGGGCCTTCCAGGCAGAAGGGAACAGGTTAAGGAATGGTGCTGCTACAATATTGAGATAACGTGCATATAATTCTATGGAAACCGGAAGTTTCCATTGCCTCTGTCCTTACCCTGGTCAAGCCTGCATAACCTCTTGCCTGGCAAGAGCCTCCTACCTGCCTTCCATCCCTCACTTCTTGAGCCTATTCTAAATGTTGAACCCATGCTTTTCTTCCTAAAATACAGACCTGGCCATTGTTGACAGCCCAGGAATTTCTGAGGGTTTCTCTGATTTATGAAATACCAGCTCCTCAGTATGCAGTAGCCCTTCCACGATCCAGCCATACCCACCCTCCTTTCCTTCATCATCTTCCTTTAGTTCCTCCCAACCCTGCTCTGCACCCCTGCTCTATAGTTTACTTGACACTCAGTATTCCTGTAGACAGCCAGCGCCTTCTTGGTCCCATAGCTTTGTTTATGGTGTTCCTTGTACCTGAAATGTCCTTCCCTGCCATCTTCACCTGATGAAAAGTCTACCCTTTACCTCAGGCCCAGATCACATATCACCTCCTTTCTGGAAACTTCCCTGATCCTCCCATTCCAAATGAATCATTTCTCTCCTGAGTTACCTGATAGCTTCTTCCTCTGTTGAAATAAATCACACTCTGCCCATCTCATAGTGGCTTGTGTCTCTGTCTGTTGGTAGTTACTCCCACGCCCCTGCCAGGGCAAACTCCTTGAAGGCAGGAGAACACCCTTTCATCTCCGTGGTCTCCATTACAGCTCCTCTGGTGCCTTGTGCATTCCCGGTGCTCGACAAATATTTATTGATCGAATGAGTAAATGAGTATCGAATGGGCTTTCCACGTGTTTTGCTCCAGGTGTCTCTTATTGTAATTAAAGTTTTTTTTTTTTTAAGTCAATTTCAGGCAAAAAGCAACATAAATTTTATGTGAGGTTTGAGAAGGACTGTAAAAGTGATTTATGGTTGGGTAGGAGATCTGTGCAAACAGGTTAGGAAAATGCTCAGAGTTAGCTTCTACCTGCCCCATTCATCGCTCCAGTCCCTAAATGCTGAAGCACAGCTGCCCTATCCTCCTGGTGCGTGAGTGGCTTTAGTGTTGAAGTGCTGGTTAAAAAATGTTCACTCTGGAGAGCGTGGTGAGATGTTTATGTGTAATGTTCACATAGAATGCTCTGCAGCCTGATGTTTGAGAATGATCATTTGTGTGGGCTTGTGCTTCTAGGCACATCTGCACCAGTGGTGATAGCTTTCTACTTGTCCAGCCACATTCTCTCTCCGCAAACCTTGGCAAAGCACACCTGAGGCTGGAACCTGTGACCTTGGCCTCCTGGTTTCACTCTCTCACCAGCTGAGCCCACCCACTGCAGCAAGAACTGGCTGCACCGAACTCTTTTTATTTCAAGAGTGAAGTCAATCATGGGCAGCCGGGCAGCCGGAGCCGGGGCCCTGCCTGTCATGAATTGGAAGCCGGGAAACAGTAGTTGAACCTGCAGAGTGAAAACACCACCTGAGCCACCAAGATGGGCCCCATAGGGGCCGTTTCCCCCAAATGGGGACAGCAGCCCTGGGACCTGTGGCTTCGCTTTCTGATGACTTTGCACCAACAGCCAGGTGTCTTGTTCCTTACCCTCCCCACCAGCCAATGTTCCCAAGGCCCAGATTTAACTTTTTCTTATTTTAGTTTCAGGCCATTTCTTCTTTTAATGGTGTCCCAAGCTGCCTGAAATAATTCTTGCCCTTCTTTTATGTGGCTCTGTCTCGCATATTTATGGCAAGTTATCATGTCCTTGTAGGCCCTGGTTCTCTGGGTTCCACATATTATGTTCATTTAACCTCCCTTTATAGGTCAAGCCTTCTAATTCCTTTAATCATTTTTATTGCCTTTCTTTGCATTTGGTCTCACTCCTTGGCTTCTTTTTAGAACAAGAAGCCATAACTTCAGAATGTGTTTTAAGAATGGCCTGAATAGGGGGGCAGTCGGGCACCCCTGTTCTGGGGAGTGTCGGCTGCTTTCTCTCTGATGACGCTCTTCTGTGTTTCTCATTTTATCTTGGTGTCTACTGTTTCCAATTCGCCCACTCTGAACTTCACCCTCTCTTAGAATGGTCCTATTCTCACTGTGGCCCAATCCTCAGGCCTGGGATGGAGGCTTGGGAGACACTGAGAGCTCAGAAGTTAAGGTTGGGAAGATTCAGCGTAGAAGGAGGAGGGAACCAACAGACACCAAGCTCCTGCGATGTGACCAGCATTGTGCAAGACACATCGATGTATGATTTCAGGGAACTCTCACAGAATCACTTGAGATGTATATTATTGCCCCGTCTTTGCAGTTAAGGAAACTGAGGCTCAGCATTGTTAAATAACTTTCTCAAGAGCATATAGCTAATAAATGATGCATCTAGGATTTGGACACAGGCTGTGAGATGACCCCCAAAAGTATTTTTTTCACTCCGTGCAGCCTCCTTTAAGGAAAGCAGGAGAGAGGAGTTTGCAATGGGAGCAGTGTAACAGAAGCATTTAGGTGAGGGGACGTTCCCCTCATCTCTGTTGAATTCAGATCCTGGAGACCAGTGGCTTTCTTCTGGCATGGCCTGATAATTTAAAACTCACTTGATTTGTTCCGAACACCTCTCCCTTTATCCTGAACTTAGCTTATTTCCTGCCTTGTATGCAGTGGTGCTCATGTTCTTGCCGATCCCCAGCCAGTGGCCTTAAGGGGCGTATTTGGGAACTGCTGTACTGTTTCCCGCTCCCAAGCTGGATGGAGAGCATTCTCCAGTTTAGAGTTTGGGAGTTTTCTCCACTGGTGGATGCTGCTGCAGTCCTTTGCTGCTCCTGATTAAGTCTCTGGTGAGCAGTACCCTCCTGTGATGTACATGTGGTTGGATTGGACCGAACATAGCTCCTCTATGGGTGATGTCCCTTCCATTTCTCCCTGTGCCCAGCCAGCCAGGGGAGGATGTGATGGCTTCTGGGCCCAATAAGGCAGAGTGCAGAGTGGCCAAGTGTCAGTAGCACCTGGCATGATAGCTGTCTTCCTTGCCACTTGCTTGAGGGCAGGAAGGCATCTATCTCTGGGGAGGTGACCAGAGCCTGTGATGACCTGGGACAGGCCCAAGGAAACCTGGCTCCACCCTCCAGGGTACACTCAGTCCCGGGAAGATTTCTGAGTCTCTGCTTCTGAGAATTAGCCCTTCCGGGGCACAGTTAACTTGTTTAAAACCTAAACCATTGTCTTTGTGCTGAGTGCTGGGGATACAGAGATGAGTGAGACATGGAGCTTGTGTTCAAGATGTAAACAGTCTAGTGGGGGAGATGGCGCATAAACAGATCTTGACAATTCTTGGGGCCATGGCGGGGGTGGAGATTTGCACTGTGGAGGCAGGGGGCAAGGCACCAAACAGCCTGAGACAGGAGCGGTGGAGGCAGGAGGGGTTTGGGAGGGGCACGTACCTGGAGCTGAGTTAAAGTTGGCCTTATGAGGGGGAAGGATGCTCCAGAGGGAGTTACATGGAGGACAGACAGAGTCGGGGAGACAAGACTGGAGGGGAGCCCAAACCATATTACGGAGACCCTGTGGGCCCTAGTAGGAAGCTTGAGCTTTGTTTTGGAGAAATAGGCAACTCTTTTGTTTTTTGAGACCAGGTCTTGCTCTGTCACCCAGGCCAGAGTGCAGTGGTGTGATCTCGGCTCATTGCAACCTCCGCCTCCCGGGTTCAAGTGATTCTCCTGCCTCAGCCTCCTGGTAGCTGGGTCTACAGGCACCTGCCACCATGCCCAGCTAATTTTTATGTTTTTAGTAGAGATGGTGTTTCACCGTGTTGGCCAGGCTGGTCTTAAACTCTGGACCTCAGGTGATCCACCCACTTTGGCCTCCCAAAGTGCTGGGATTACAGGTGTGAGCCACCACGCCCGGCCTAGGCAACTCCTAAAAAGTGGGTTTAAGTAAAGAGGCTGTCTTGTCAATTTACATTTTATTATTTTATTTATTTATTTATTTTGAGACAGAGTCTCTGTTGTCCAGAGTACAATGGTGCAATCTCGGCTCACTACAACCTCTGCCTTCTGGATTCAAGTGATTCTCCTGCCTCAGCCTCCTGAGTAGCTGAGATTACAGGTATACGCCACCATGCCTGGCTGATTTTTGTATTTTTAGTAGAGACGAGGTTTCTCCATGTTGGCCAGGCTGGAACTCCTGACCTCAAGTGATCCGCCTGGCTCGGCCTCCCAAAGTGTTGGGATTACAGGCGTGAGCCACTGCACCAAGCTGGTAATTTACATTTTAGATTCATCAGCCCAGCAGTAAGATGGAGGATACAGCTTTAAAGAGAAACCAGTTCAGAGACTGTTAGAATAGTCTGCCCATCCATCCATCTGTCTATCAGTTTGTCCTTTCTATAAATATTTCTTTATCTAGTATGTCAGGCACTGAAAGAGTCCTGGGTATACAGAGGTAGGTAGGAAAGACAGTCTGTGCCCTCCAAAAGTGACATAGAAGAGGTAAGGAGGCCTGGACCTCTCTTGTAGAGAAAGAAAGATGAAGTCAAAAGTTGTTTTGGAAGCCAGTTTATCAGGATTTGGCCGTGGATTGGATGTGGCGTGAGCATAAAGGAGGAGGCATGGGTAGCTCCCATTTTCCGCCTGGGAAGGCTGCAGTGGCTGAATTGGGAGGGGCTTCTGCTGGCATCTTCAGCCTCCCAGTTAAGCAGCGAAGTGGAGGAGAGTGGTGTGTTTGCTGTGTAGATGCAGCTCTGAGACAAGGGCATCAGCACCGTTCCCTGTCAACCCAACTGCCTTTCATTCGTTCCTGTAGCAAATCAGGAGCTGCCTTGGATGACTAGGTGGGCCACCAACTGAGGGAGACATTCAGCAGGGGGCAGATGGTGAGCTGGGGTGGACTGTAAGTACCCACAGCATCTGGGCGGGACATCTAGTAGACTTCTGGATGCATGGGCCTGAAGCATGAGGGAGGGGTCTGGGCTGCAGGAATCGCTTTGGCATTGTCAGCGACAGAAAGCACCAGAGCAGATGAAATTATTTGGGGAAGAGTGCAGTAGGGAAAAGAACCCTGGATTAAATGTCAAGGTACCTTGATCTGAGTCTTAGATTCATATCCTGCAGCCTAAGACAGGCTCTTCCCCCTCTCAGCTTTGGAGGCCCTCATCTGTAGAATGAGATGATCAGAACAGACCAGTGGTCTCCAAACATATTTTTTAGTGATTGAATCTTTTGTTCAAATAAAATCACATACAGAATCTCAACAGCAAAAAATGAGCTGCTCTAGGAGGATAATGTCAAAAGATTGGAGGTTCAGCTCTGTTTCCCCACCCAGCCCCCACCCCAACCTCTCAATATTTCGCTTCGGCCGCTGAGAGTGTTCTGGGGGCATAGTTTGGAAACCAGAAAGGTGCAGGCTTCCTGAGGTCCCTACCAGCTAGTGCCTGGCTTCTAGGAGCCTGGTTTACCAAGCCTCCATCCTGGGGTGCAGGAGGTGAACACTGAGCCTTAGGCCTCCTGGGGTGCAGCAGAGCTCCAGGGGGCCTGGGAGAAGAAGGCTGCCTGGAGCCCGCTCGACCAAGTTGCCGAGTTCACTTTTGCCTTTCAGTGGCCTGATTAATATCTAAGCCCTTTAGTTTGCTTCCCTTTATAAAAAGAGGAAGATAGACAAGCAGCACAGGTCATAAAACACTGCAGCCCATAACACTTCCCATTGGCTCCTGCACCTCCAGTTCCTCCTAGATTATCATTCTCCGCTTCATCACCGGAACCTGATTATTTCCTTTCCCCCTTCAGAGCATTTAGGACGGTATTAAAAAAAGAATCCTGAGCTTCAGCCTCAGCCAGTCCTGCTGCCTTCTCTCCCGCCTTTTGAAGGCTGGTGCTACTTACAATCCACACTCTCAAAGAGAGGGAGCCAGAGATGCCCCAGCCTGCCCCTCCTATTGGAGGTGGGAGCCTCAGGACTCAGGAGCATGGGGGATATTCACTCCCACGAGTTGGGCTGTTTCTTGCTGTGAGTTTGCCAGCTGTAGGGCCTCCCCAACAGGGCTGTGAGTAGGCTGAGGGCCTTCAGCTGCCCATGGAGCCCAAGTTGTCTTCCAGACCATCCTGGCATCAGGCAGCTCTCCTACCCAGGCCCTAGCCCTTTCTCTGGCCCAGCTGGCTGCCATGTCCTACCATGAAGGGCCTTCTGTGGCTCGCCAAAGGATTGCTTCGAAGACATACATTGCACACAGGCCCCGGTGAGAAAGACAGTTTCCAGAGAGGAGTGCCAGAAAGGTTTCTTTGCCCTTATCAAGATGTCAGTATTTCAGCGCCAAGGACACTTGAGGCCATGCTTGTCCGAACTTTCATTTATGCAGAAGAGGAAGAGAGGTCAGCCTGTGGGGTCTGGCTTACCCACTGCTTCCCAGGCCTGGATGGCCGCCATGGGTGGGAGGCAGGGCTGGCCAGGGCTGGCCAGGGCTGTCTTTGCCTTGTTAGCGAGGCTGAGGTCCTATTTTGAGCTGTAGCAGCAGCAAGCCGACACCCCTGTGACCAAGGTGAGGTGCAGTGTCGTTAGCAGGGCAACCTGGCTGGATATTGATTGGCCCTGCAGAGACCTGGCATGTTAGCAGATGGAGCTGCCATGCAGAGAACAGAATGCAGCCAACAACCCAACTGAGGGCAGCCGCTGGAAGGAGCATTTGAAGTGACAAGACCAGAGTGGGCCTGGGGAACCTTGTACCCGTCACACAGAGGCCTGCTCCATGGACCAGTAGGAGCAGGGCCCAGGCTCTCACATGCCACCACCCAGGGGACTGGACACCCTCTATTCCTAAGAGGACCCTGCTCCCAGGAGCAGGCTCCCATCTCTAGTAGAGGGATCTGGGCTGCCTGCCTCTGCAAGATGGGGTAGGGGCCCTGGGAGTGCCTCTGTCACTTGTCCTATAAATGACAATAGAACTAACAATCTCTAATTGACTATTAAAGGAGAAAGCGGCCCTGTGGATGCTGCAGGCTAATTAACCCTGGGAGTGCAGAGCGAGAGGAAGGATCTGTAGGGGTTGCCTGTGAGCACATACGTGCCAAAGTGTGTCTGTCCCAGTGGCAAACAGGAAAGAGATGTGTCCTGTACAGCAGACATTACATTATCCACAGAGTCCTGTTTGGTGGATTGGGTGGGGCAGGGTACCCTCCAGCTCGGAATGCAGAGCATCAGACCTGAAAAGAGTCTCAGACTTTCAGGAAGAGCTTCCTAGGGGAGGTGAAGTCTGAGCTGAGTTTTGAGGAAATGGTTCTAGAAAGAGGTGTCAGGGGAGGGCATGTGGTGGAGGAGGCTGTGAAGCTCAAATTTGGTGAGGTCCAAGGTGAGAGAGCTGGTGGGGTTGGAGAAGGGGGCTTGGAGCCCTGAGTTCATCAGGGGTTGTGGCTTCCTTATATTTCCCTTTGGAAGAGAATAGAGGCAGCCAGAATGGGCTTGGGGTTGGGAAAGGGGGACCTGGAGGAGGCTGGTGCCACAGGCCAGGTGAGAGAGGATGAGAGTCTGGCCAAGGCAGCGGCAGCAAGGGTGGACAGGAGGGAGAGGCGGGAGCTGATGGCGACTCCTCAACATGGTACCATTGCCCATGGAGTGCCCACTAGAGGGCCAGGGCTCTGCTCTTTGCACCCTCCTCTGCCAACCAACTTCCTAACTCATAGGCTGTCAGAGCCCAGAACAGGTCCAGCTTCCTCATTTTCCAGAAGAGAAACTGCAATGTGGGCAGAGATATGACTGTTGTGGGCAGCCCCATGTCTCGAGCCCTGGCGGCCAGCCCCTTCTCCAGTGTCCTTGCTGCTGTGCCCTGTGACGTCTGGAAGTTTGCTTTTATCAATGGATCTGCCTCTGCCTCCTCAGCTCATCCCTCGTTCCCTTTGCTTCCCAGCTGGTTTCCTCTGCTTTCCCGATGTATCACTCCAGCCCGAACCCAGGCTGCTCTGCCCTGCCTTATGGTTCAACGTGAGTTAAGCAGCAGGTTGTCTTCTTGAAGAAGGGACCGTGAGAGAGCCTTTGGTTGGCTGTGCTGATTCAGGGGAACAGTGGCAGGTAGTCCTCAGCATCAGCTAACCCCAGTCCTGAATGCCCCCTGTGTTGGAAGCAGGTTCGCTAAGTCTGACCTGTAAGAGTTTGTGTGGCCAGACGCAGTGGCTCATGCCTATAATCCTGGTACTTTGGGAGGCCAAAGAGGGTGGATCACCTGAGATCAGGAGTTCAAGACCAGCCTGGCCAACATAGTGAAACCCCGTCTCTACTAAAATACAAAAATTAGCCAGGTATGGTGGCGAGTGCCTGTAATCCCAGCTGCTCGGGAGGCTGAGACAGGAGAATTGCTTGAGCCCATAAGGTGGAGATTGCAATGAGCAGAGATCACACCACTGCACTCTAGCCAGGGGTACAGAGTGAGCGTCACTCAAAAAAAAAAAAAAAAAAAGAGTTTGTGTTCCATTAGCACAGTGGATGACCACAGGAAAAGTGACTTCAGAGGCTACAAATGGGCTAGCAATGAGCTGCAGAGCCCTGGTGGCTTTTATGAAGGCACGATCCGGGTGTGTTGGCCTCTGCATACTCCCAGGGTGTGATTTATATGAGGACAATGTGGAGAGCTGGGGCTATACAGGTGTGGCTGGTCCTTTCTGGGAAAGGCTGGCAGTGGTGAAGGGAAGCCAGAGTGGCCTCGATGGAGGGTCTCAGCTCTGTACCTGTCCTGCCACCTTCTCACATCCGCTGATGCACTGCTCCTTACCTCCTCCTGCTCCAGGCTGCCATCTCTGCCTTCCCGTGTCTCTAGGGGTGGGGTGGGGTGGGGTAGTTTGGCCAGAGCTAAGGTGACATCAAGGCAGGTGGGCAGTGTGTCAAGAGGTGTCCCTCCAGCTTTGTGTGGGGTGGCATTTGTCCACTCAACCCTGTCCATTTGACAACAAGTATTTTAAAAATCCTACTTTACTCTCAAGATGAAACCTAGAGAGAGTATAACCTTTCTATACATGATTTAAAAAATACATAATGTCCTAAATTTAATATAAAGGATGAATAAAAAGAAAATAACATAATAAAATTAATTTCAATGTATAAATCCTTGGGCATTACTACATATAACAGGATGAAATGTCCCCTGAGTTTCCAGAAAGCGCCACAGGGTCTCTCTTAAGAACCAATCAGTGGCTTGGCAGTTAGAGAAGTCTGGGTTTGTCTTCAGCCACTGCTGGCTGTGTGACCTTGAACAGGTGAGTTAGCCTCTCTGAGCCCTGGGCTCCTCATCTGTAACTTGCACAGAACTATGGCTGCCCCTTGGGTGGATGAGAGGCATCAATGAGATGTAGTATCTTAAAGTTCTTTACACAGGTCAGACTTTCCACCTCCCACTCCCGTCTCTTACTAATGTTCACAATATGCTTACCCCTCACCTTTGTTCTGTCCTTCACCTTTGAAAGCGATTTTGCCTCCATCATGCCATCGCAGCCTGGTGCCTCCTCCTCTCTGCAGTTTCCTGTGCTGCCAGCTTGCAGCCCAGTTCCTGCAGCTTCCCTGCCCTGGAATCCCACCCCCATCCTCTTTTCACTCCCAGGCCTCTGACTCTGCTTGGGCTTGTTTGGCTCCATCACCCAACAGGGAGGGGGTAACACAGACCCTAGGAGCCCAGTTACCCCCACTCTAAGTGCAAACATTTTTCTGTATTGTCAGTGCATTAGATTAATCAGGAGAAGTGGGCTCCTGGATTTCATCGGTCCCCTGTGAGGCCTAGCTCCAGGTAAATGTCCTTCATAAATATTCCATCACTCTCCTTGCAGTAATTGTTAAAATAGGGAGAAATTCCATCTGGTTGTATTCGGGGAAGATCTCCCACCCGTGCCTGTTTGCCTCCGTAGCAGCCCCCCAACCCCACTGCATCTGACATGTCATATTTTCCACAGCAACTGGTTGGTGATAGGGCCAGCTGCTTCAGTCCATCACAGCTGTGTGGGAGCCTCTGGCCCAGGTGGCAAGGTGAGGCCAAGCACAGTGCCCACCTGCCTTCATCTCTCTTGGTGGCTCACAGTCCCAGCCCTACTCCTCCAAAGCCTGGATCAAACTGTCTGCTTTAAGGAAAGATCAGACTAGCTCCTCCGGGGGTCCTGCTCTTAAGCATGAAGGGCTAGTGGTCGTGGCCATGACTGTAACCTGCACAGCCCCATGACAGAGCAAGTCTTTAGTTCCGTGGCCTCCAGTCTTTAGTTCAGTCAACAAATAAATATCTGTTGCCTGCTACGGACCAGGTACTGTTGTAGGCATTGAGCATAAATTAAGACAAATAGGAATCCCTGCTTTGTAAGGAATAGAAACAGTAAGTCAAGGGTGTGTGTGTGTGTGTGTGTATTTTATATATATATATATATATATATATATATATATATATATATATATAGTCTGTGACTGAGTGGTATTAAGGAGAAAGATAAAGCAAGAAAGGGGATAGGGAATGTCTAAGGGAAGGGGGTTCACATTGTAGACAGGGTGGCCATGGAAAACCTCTAAGAAAGTAATATTTGAGTAAAGACTTCAAGGGAGAAAAGAACCACACACATGTCTAGGGAAGAAAATGTCAGAGAGAAGGAACACCATGTGCAAATGTGCAGGGACCCAGAGGCAGGCATGGGGCTGGCGGGCTCGGGGCATGCCCAGGTGGTCCATGTGGACAGTTTGTATCAGCAAGGGCCGCGGCAGTAGGAGATACAGTCAGAGATGTGGGTGTGAGGGTCAAACCACATGGGTTCTTTAGGGTAAAGTTTTGAGTAAGGTAAGGCCATGATTGGACTTCGAATTTTTTACAAAAATAAATTGTGTTGTGTATATTTGAGGTTTACCGCATGATGTTATGAGATGCATAAGATAGTAAAATGGTTATTACAGTGAAGGAGCTTAACATGTCCTTGATCTCACATAGTTGTTTTGTGTGTGTGTAACAAGAGCTGTTAAAATCTACTTATTTAACAAAAACTTCTACTGTAGTTACGTGCCACATAATGATGTTTCTATCCACAAAGGGCCACCTATATGACAAAGTTCCTATAAGATTATATTATATTACTGCCTTTTTTTTTTTTTTTTTTTGAGATGGAGTCTTACCCTGTTGCTCAGGTTAGAGTGCAGTGGTGCAATTTTGGCTAGCTGCAATCTCCGCCTATGCCTCCCAGGTTCAAGCAATTCTCCTGCCTCAGCCTCCCAAGTAGCTGGGATTACAGGCATGCATCACCATGCCTGGCTAATTTTTGTATTTTTTAGTAGAGACAGGGTTTCACCATGTTGGCCAGGCTGGTCTCAAACTCCTGAACTCGTGATCTGCCTGCCTCAGCCTCCCAAAGTGCTGGGATTACAGGTGTGAGCCATTGCACCTGGCCATATTATCGCATTTTTACTGTACCTTTTCTATATTTTGGTGTGTTTATATACCCAGGTACTTACTGCTGTATTACCGTTGCCTCCAGTATTCAGTACAATCAGTGTAGGTTTGTAGCTAGGAGTACTACGCTGTATCATATAGCCTAGGTGTAGGAGATTATACCATCTAGGTTTGCGTAAGTCACTCTAGGATGTTCACACAATGACTAAATCACCTAACAAAGCATTTCTCAGACTCTCATACTGTATCCCATTGTACATAACTGTACAATACAGTTTAATTAACTATAGTCCTCATTTTGTACATTAGATCTCTAAACTTGTTCTTCCTGTATGTCTGCTATTCTATGTCCTTTGACCTATATCTCTCCAATTCCTACCCCTCTACCATGCCCACCCATAGTAACCACTGTTTCCTTCTCTACAAGTTTGAGCTCTTTTTTTAATATTCCACGTTTAAGTGAGATCATGTAGTATTTCTCTTTCTGTGTCCGGCTTATTTCACTTAGCATAATTTCCTGTAGGTTCATTTAAGTTGAGGCAAATTAATTTAAGTTCATTTAAGTTGAGGATCTCCTTTTTAAGGCTGAGTAGTATGCAGCTGTGTACATGTACCACATTTTCTTTATCCACTCATCATCCGTTGATGGATACGTAGATTGTTTCCATATCTGGGCTATTGTAAATAACACTGCAATGAACATGGGAGTGAGGATATCTTTACGAGGTGACAGTTTCCTCTCTTGTGTGTGTACCAGAAGAGGGATTCTGTGTCATATGGTAGTTCTATTTTTAAATTTCTTTAGGAACCTCCATGCTGTTTTCTGACTTCGATTTTAAAAGGATCACTCCAGTTGCTGCATTGAGAATAGGCTATAGGGAGATCCATTTTAGGAGTCTCTTGTGGTAATCCAGGTGGGAGAGGTTGCTGGCTTGTCCAGGATGCAGCAGTAAAGGTAGTAAGAAAGGCTGGAATTCTGGATAGATTTTGAAGGTAAAGCCAACAGAATTTCTTAATGGTCTGGATATGAGATGTGTGTGTGTGTGAGAGAGAGAGAGGTCAAGGGTGACTCCAAAGTTTTTAACTTGGCACCTACGAGGGTGAAGTTGGCATTTGCTGCAGTAGGGAAGGAGATTGGGCTGGTTTGAGGGTAGAAGGTGTCTGAGCCGAATCTTGGTGTGCTAAATGTGAGATGCCTGTTAGACAACCTGTGGAGATGCAGGGTAGCAGTTGGAATGTGAGTCTAGAATTCAAGTGACAGGATTCTACTGGAAACATAAATTTGGGAGTCATCAACATACAGATTGTACTTAAAGTCACAAGACTGGATTTCTACAGACAGAGAAGAGGACAAGGACAGAGCTCAGGGGCTTTTCGAAATGAAGAGGTCAGAGGGATGCAGAGGAACCTGCAGACGAGGATGGGAAGGTACACCCAAGGGGCAGGGGAAAAGCATGGTCTCCTAAAAGTCAAGGGAAGAAGTGATCAGAGTCACAAACCTCCTGAGAAGCCCAGGGAGATGAGGACTGATAGGTGGGCTCACTGCTCTGGGGATTTTTGTTTCACTTCATTTTTCATGCTCCACATTAAAACAATATCCCATGGGTCGTGGCCTGAGGATGTTTCTGAGTAGAACTTGAGGCTCCAGCCCCGCAGAAAGCAGGAAGGAAGATTTATTTGTAACGAAAAGAAGAGGAAGTTACCAGCACACTTTCAAGCTCACTGTCTTGCTTTATTCCCCTAAGTCCTGTTAGGGAAGTATTTGTAGTGCTTTTCGCATTTGAAGATGAAGAAAATGAGGTGCAAAGAAGCAACATAGCTGCCTTTAGTTCAGCGGCTTTGAAATCAGTGTTGGTCAACAGAACTTTCTCAATGATGGCAGTGTTCTGTATCTGCTTTGTCCAGCACTGAATCTGTGGGCTACCTGTGGCTACTAGGCACTTGAAATGTGACTTTTTGGCTAACTTTTTTTTTAAAGACACCCCAATTTAATAATGGGTAAAAGAGTTGAACAGATACTTTATAAAGTTAAGTATATAAATGGCTAATACATCATTAGTCATTAAAGAAACAAATTTTTTTAACCTCTTTTTATCTTTTCTTCTTCTTTTTTTAAAAATATATTTTATTGCACTTTAGGTTCTGGGGTACATGTGCAGAACATGCAGGATTGTCGCATAGGTACATATGTGGCAATGTAGTTTGCTGCCTCCATCCCTGTCACCTGTATCTAGCATTTCTCCCCATGTTATCCCTCACCACCTCCCTACCCCCTGCTGTCCCTCCCCTAGTCTCCCTCAACAGACCCCAGTGTGTGATGCTCCCCTCCCTGTGTTCATGGGTTCTCATTGTTCAACACCGCCTATGAGTGAGAACATGCAGTGTCTGATTTTCTGTTCTTGTGTCAGTTTGCTGAGAATGATGGTTTTCAGATTCATCCATGTCCCTACAAAGGACACAAAGTCAGCATTTTTTATGGCTGCATAGTATTCCATAGTGTATATGTGCCACATTTTCCTTGTCCAGTCTATCATTGATGGGCATTTGGGTTGGTTCCAGGTCTTTGCTATTGTAAACATTGCCACAATGAACATATGTGTGCATGTGTCTTTATAATAGAATGATTTGTAATCCTTTGGATATATACCCAGTAATGGGATTGCTGGATCAAATGGAATTTCTATTTCTAAGTCCTTGAGGAATCGCCACACTGTCCTTCACAATGGTTGAACTAATTTACACTCCCACCAACAGTGTAAAAGTGTTCCTATTTCTCCATATCCTCTCCAGCATCTGTTG
>CAUYLG010000095.1:0-38308 GCA_963573385.1 Cacajao melanocephalus | reverse complement strand
TTTTAGACTGCATTCTAGCCTGGGCAATAGAACAAGAATCCTGTTCTCTCTCCCTCTTTCTTTTCCTCTTTCTTTCTCTCTTTCATTCTTTTTTTTTCTTTCTTTCACTCTTTCTTTCTTCTTTTCTCTCTTTTTCTTTCTTTCAAAAAAATAAAAAATAAAAATAAAAAAATAATTATCAAAAAAAAATATGGAAGGCCTTTCTAAGGAAGATGAAAACTATTTTTAAAAGATACATAAATTTGACCAGGCCCTGTAGCTCATGCGTATAATCCCAGCACTTCAGGAGGCTGAAGTGGGAGGATTGCTGGAGCTCAGGAGTTTGAGACTAGTCTGGGCAACATAGCGAGACCTCCATCTCTACAAAAATGTTTTGAAAATGGCCAGGTGTGGTGGCATGGGTTTGTAGTCCTAGCTGCTTGGGAGCCTGAGGTGGGAGGATCTCTTGAGCCCAGGAGTTTAAGGCTGCAGTGAGCTATGATCATGCCATTACACTTCAGCCTGGGCAACAGAGCAAGACTATGTCTCAAAAAACGTGTATATATATATATACATACACACACACACACACACACACACACACACATATATGTATATATATATAAGCTTTTTGATGTGCTGTTGGATTTGGTTTGCCAGTATTAAGAATTTTCACATCAATGTTCATCATGGATATTGGCCTGAAATTTTCTTTTTTAGTTGTGTCTCTGTCAGGTTTTGGTATCAAGATGATGTTGGTCTCATAAAATGAGTTAGGGAGGAGTCCCTGTTTTTGTATTGTTTGGAATAGTTTCAGAAGGAATGGTACCAGCTCCTCTTTGTACTCTGGTAGAATTTGGCTGTGAACCTGTCTGGTCCTGGATATTTTTTGGTTGGTAGGCTATTAATTGCTGCCTCAACTTCAGACCTTGTATTGGTCTATTGAAGGATTCAACTTCTTCCTGGTTTAGTCTTGGGTGGGTGTAAGTGTCCAGGAATTTATCCATGTCTTCTCTATTTACTGGATTATGTGTATAAGGTGTTTGTAGTAATCTCTGATGGTAGATTGTATTTCTGTTGAATCAGTGGTGATATCTTCTTTATCATCTTTTATTGCATCTATTCGATTCTTCTCTCTTTTCTTTTTTGTTAGTCTGGCTAGCAGTCTACCTATTTTGTTCAGCTTTTCAAAAAACAAACTCCTGGATGTATTGATTTTTTGAAAGTTTTTTTTGTGTCTCTATGTCCTTCGGTTCTGCGCTGATCTTAGCTGTTTCTTGTCTTCTGCTAGCTTTTGAATTTGTTTAATCTTGCTCCTCTAGTTCTTTTACTTGTGATGTTAGGGTGTCAATTCTAGATCTTTCCTTGCTTCTCATGTGGGCATTTAGTGCTATAAATTTCCCTCTAGACACTGCTTTAAATGTGTCCCAGAAATTCTAGTATGTTGTGTCTTTGTTCTAATTGGTCTCAAAAAACATCTTTATTTCTGCCTTCATTTCATGATTTATCCAATAGTTGTTCAGGAGCAGATTGTTCAGTTTCCATGTAGTTGTGCGGTTTTGAGTGAGTTTCTTAATCCTGTTCTAATTTGATTGCACTGTGGTCTGAGAGACTGTTTGTTATGATTTCCATTCTTTTGCATTTGCTGAGGAGTGATTTACTTCCAAAAAGCTTATCCATCATGATCAAGTAGGCTTCATCTCTGGGATGCAAGGCTGGTTTAACATACACAAATCTGTAAATGTTATCCACCACATAAGCAGAACCAAAGACAAAAACCACATGATTATCTCAATAGATGGAAAGAAGGCCTTTGACAAAATTCAACAGCACTTTATGCTAAAAAACTCAATAAACTAGGCATCGATCGAATGTATCTCAAAATAATAAAAGCTATTTATGACAAACCCACAGCCAATATCATACTGAATGGGCAAAAACTGAAAGCATTTCCTTTGAAAACCAGCACAAGACATGGGTGCCCTCTAACCACTCCTATTCAACATAGTATCGGAAGTTCTGGTCAGAGCAATCAGGCAAGAAAAAGAAACAAAGGGTATTCAATTAGGAAAAGAGGAAGTCAAATTATCTCTATTTGCAGATGACATGATTGTATATTTACAAGACCCCATCATCTCAGCCCAAAATCTCCTTAAGCTAATAAGCAATTTCAGCAAAGTCTGAGGATATAAAATCAATGTGCAAAAATCACAGGCATTCTTATACACCAATAACAGACAGAGAGCCAAATCAGAGTGGACTCCCATTCACATTGCTACAAAGAGAATAAAATACCTACGAATACAACTAACAAGGGATGTGAAGGACCTCTTCAAGGAGAACTATAAACCACTGTTCAAAGAAATAAGAGAGGACACAAACAGAAAAACATTCCATGCTCATGGTTAGGAAGAATCAATATCATGAAAATGGCCATACTGCCCAAAGTAGTTTATAGATTCAATGCTATTCCCATCAAGCTACCATTGACCCTCTTCACAGAACTGAAAAAATCACCTTAAAAGATTTGGAACCAAAAAAGAGCTCGCATCGCCAATCAATTCTAAGCAAAAAGAACAAAGCTGGAGGCATCACGCTAGCTGACTTCACACTGTACTACAAGGCAATAGTAATCAAAACAGCATGGTACTGGTACCAAAACAGAGAGATAGACCAATGGAACAGAACAGAGGCCTCGGAGGCAATGCCACACATCTACAACCACCTGATCTTTGACAAACCTGACAAAAACAAGCAATGGGGAAGGGATTCCCTATTTAATAAATGGTGTTGGGAAAACTGGTTAGCCATGCACGGAAAGCTGAAACTGGACCCCTTCCTTACACCTTATACAAAAATTAACTCCATATGGATTAAAGATTTAAACATAAGACCTAACACCATAAAAACCCTAGAAGAAAACCTAGGCAATACCATTCAGGACATAGGCATTGGCAAGGACTTCATGACTGAAACACCAAAAGCAATGGCAACAAAAGCCAAAATAGACAAATGGGATCTAATTAAACTTAAGGGTTTCTGCACAGCAAAAGAAACTATCATTAGAGGCAACCAGCAACCAACAGAATGAGAAAACATTTTTGCAATCTGCCCATCTGACAAAGGGCTAATATCCAGAATCTACGAAGAACTTAAACAAATTTACAAGAAAAAAACAACCCCATCAAAAAGTGGGTGAAGGATATGAACAGACACTTTTTAAAAGAAGACATTTATGCAGCCAACAAACATAAGAAAAAATGCTCACTGGTCATTAGAGAAATGCAAATCAAAACCACATTGAGATACCATCTCACACCAGTTAGAATGGTGGTCATTAAAAAATCTGGAGACAACAGATGCTGGAGAGGATGTGGAGAAATAGAAACTCTTTTACACTGTTGGTGGGAGGGTAAATTAGTTCAGTCATTGTGGAAGACAGTGTGGTGATTCTTCAAGGATCTAGAACTAGAAATACCATTTGACCCAGCAATCCCATTACTCTGTGTATACACCAAAAGGATCATAAATTATTCAGTTATAAAGACACATGCACATGTATATTCATTGTGGCACTGTTTACAATAGCAAAGACTTGGAACTAACCCAAAAGCCCATCAACGATAGATTGGATAAAGAAAAATGTGGCACATATATACCACAGAATACTATGCAGCCATAAAAAAGGATGAGTCGATGTCCTTTGCAGTGACATGGATGAAACTGGAAACTATCATTCTCAGCAAACTGACACAAGAACAGAAAACCAAACACTGCATGTTCTCACTCATAAGTGGTTGTTGAACAATGAGAACACATGGAAACAGGGAAGGGAACATCACACAGCGGGGCCTGTTGGAGCGTGGGAGAGCTAATGGATGGATAGCAGGGGGTGGGGGCATTGGGGAGTGATAACATTAGGGGAAATACCTAAGGTAGATGACGAGGGGGTGGATGCAGTAAACCACCATGGCATGTGTATACCTATGTAACAATCCTGCACGAGCTGCACATGTACCCCAGAACTTAAAGCATTAAAAAAAAAAAAAAAAGAAAGAAAAAAAAGCCTTGAGAGTAAACTGGGTAAGTTGACTCACAGATGTGTAACTGCCCCCTAGTGACAGAATGTTGCAATACATTCTGAAAACATTCCCGCATCATCCAAAAGATCTATATTAATTAAAAAGTTGGCAATGAAAAAAAATCCTTAATATAAGGCAATTCTTGCCAAAATTTTAAAAAAACAGATGAATATAAAATAATATTTTTTAAAAGAGACAAATATTCCAATTAAAAAATGGGCAAAGTTTCAGGTAATTCGCACATACACACAACACTCAAATAAATGAAAAACTATGGTCATGTAATCTTTTAAAAAGATGTTTAACTTTAGTGGTAATCACAGAAATGCAAATTAAAGCAATTACATGTTCTTTTTGTTACCTTTCCTGAAAGTGAAGATGAAAACTATAACACTGATTATTGAGAGTATGAATTGGTGTAATCTTTCCAGGGAGCAAGATGGTAAATTTGTATCAATGTTTTACATGGGGATATGCCTTTTTTTTTTTTTTCCTGAGACAGAGTATCCCTCTGTCGCCAGGCTGGAGTGCAGTGGCCTGATCTTGGCTCACTGCAACCTCTGCCTCCAGGGTTCAAGCAATTCTTCTGCTTCAGTCGTATACTCTTTAACAAGAATTTTTCCTTCTGAGAACGTATGAAATAATTAGATATGCATAACATATTTGGTCAAAACATATGAACAAAAATGTTCTTGGAAAACTTTATAATACTAAAGAATTAGAAACAATACTCTTATGTAATACAGCCATGTAACAAACCTGCACATGTACCTCCTGAATCTAAATTTTTTTAAAAAATCTTATTTTTAAAAATCTTCAGTGTATGGATTTACTTCATTTTAAAATTGAGCTTCAAAAGTAATTAATAGTAAGTTACTAGTAAATGAAAAATGGTTTAAACTTTATTGTATACTTTAGATAAGGTCTCATCAGTCTTTTGCTAAGAGATGAGTCTTTTTGTTACAGCTCTCTCGGTCCTGTGGGGACCTCAATGAGGAATGTGGTTTGACACTGGAAATTGAACACTTGAGAATATTGTTGTAACACATTTTGACAAAAGAAATTTATTTTTTTAAAAAAGCTTTATTTATGAAACTTTATTAATATCAAGAAAGGAGAAATTGTCTTTCTATTTCCTAGGAATTAAGATTTAAACCATCAAAGATCATCACCAAGTCTTACTTGATTTAGCTTATAATAGAACAAACAACATATAAACAAATTGCCTACCAACGTACTCTTATACCCTGAGCAGCATTGAAAAATTAGCCTGATAAGGAAGGAAGGAAGATAAGTAGGGTTTTATCAAGATCTGGGCAGATCTTTCACAAATAAGAGCTAACTGCAAGGCCAAGCTGGATATTTCTTCGTTCATTTTAGAAAAGTAGATATTAATATTTTGTAGTTAGCTGATGAACGTTTTGACCAATGTGAGTTGTTAAGTTAGTCTCCCCTCCCTAATTTTTCTTCCAAATTATCCTGATCTAACTACAAATTATTTGGATAATGTAGACAAAATAAGAGGTTTGGTCTTGCTTATACAACCAGCAGAATCAGACAGACCTTCCAAGAGGATCTCATCCATCTACTCCTCCATTTTGACTACATCTTAGTTCTCTAGTACCTTTGTTAATAGGACATGTGCTTCATGATAAAGAACTGTAGTTCTGGATAAAAGCTTGGATACTGCATGTGATGGATTTTTTTAAAATTTGTATATTGAGTACTTGAGTATGTAAAAATAAAACTGATCTATATGTGATTTTAAATACATTTTTAAAATTCAGAAAAGAAACAATGTTTATCAAAATTAATTAAGCTAGATAATTAAATGCAATGTTGCAGGTTAAAATGGTGTCTAATTAAATTTGTTGACACAGAAAACAATAGATGTTGGTGTGAATGCATGAAAAAGGAATGCTTATACATTGTTAGTGAGAATGTATATTAGTATGACCTCTATGGAAAACAGTATGAAGATTTCTCAGAGATCTAAAAGTAAATCTACCATTTGATCCAGCAATCCCATTATTGGGTATCTACCCAAAGGAAAAGAATTTTCTTTTAAAAATAGCTTTATTGAGAAATAATTGATATACAAAAAACTGCACATATTTAATGTGTACAATTTAAAGTGTTTTGGCATATGAAAACACTTGCAATATTATCACCACAGTCAAGTTAACAGACATATGCAATACTTCTCGAAGTGTCCTTCTGTTCCTTTGTTTTTGTTTTTGTTTTGTGTATGTATGTGTTTGGTGAGGACACTTAACATAAGTGTTAAGATATACCCTCAACAAATTTAGAAGCACACAATCCTGTATAGGCACTATGTTGTATAGCAGATCTCTAGAACGTATTCATCTAGCATAACTGGAATTTTATACTCATTGAACTTTATACTCCCTATATTTTTTATTTTTCTCACCCCTCTGCCCCCGGAAACCACTTTTGTATTTTTTGTTTCTGTGAGTTTGACTATTATAGATACCTCATATAAATGGAATCATATAGTATTTGTCCTTCTGTGAGTGGGTTATTTTACTTGGCACAAATGTCCTCCACATTTATTCATGTTATCACTAATGGTAGGATTTTCTTCCTTTTTAAGGCTGAATAATATTCTACTATATATATTAAATATATACAACATTTCTTTATCCATTCATCTGTTGATGGGCACTTGTGTTGTTTCCATGTCTTGGCTATTATGAATGATGCTGCAAAGAACAAGGGAGTGCAGGTATCTTTTAAAAACAGCAATACAACAACAACAAACCCAGAAATCCTATTTTCAACTATTTTAGATATATACCCAGATGTGAAAGTGCTGAATCACATAGTAATTCTATTTTTAATTTTTTGAGGAACTTTCATACTGTTTTCCAGAATGGCTGTACCATTTTACATTCTCACCTACGGTATACATGGTTTCCAATTTCTCCACTTCCCTGCAATATTTGTTATCTTGTGTGTGTGTATGTGTGCGCGCGTGTTTAAAATAATAGTCATTGTGAGAGGTGTGAGGTGATATCTCATTGTGGTTTTGATTTGCATTTCCTTGACCATTAATGATGGTGAACATCCTTTCATATACCTGTTGACCATTTGTATGTCTTTTTTGGAGAAATGTCTGTTCAAGTCCTTTGCTCATTTTTAAATTGAGTTATTGGTATTTTTGTTACTGAGTTGTATGAGCTCCTTATGTGTTTTAGATATTAACCTCTAATCAGATTTATGGTTTTCAAATATTTTCTCTCATTTCATAGGTTTTCTTTTTACTCTGTTGTTTTCTGCACTGTTCAGAAGATTTTTAGTTTTATAAAATCCCATTTGTCTATTTTTAATTTTGTTGTCTGTGCTTTTGGGGTCAGATCTAAGAAATCATTACCAAGACTAATGTAAAGAAAGTTTTATCTTACTTTTTTTTTTTTTTTTTTTTTTTAGAGGGAATCTTGCTCTGTCGCTCAGGCTAGAGCACAGTGGTGTGATCTCGGCTCACTGCAACCTCCACCACCTGGGTTCAAACGATTCTCCTGCCTCAGCCTCCTGAGTAGCTGGGATTACAGGTGCATGCCACCAGGCCCGGCTAATTTTTGTGTTTTTAGTAGAGACAGGGTTTCACCATGTTGGTCAGGCTGGTCTCAAACTCCTAACCTCATGATCTACTCGCCACAGCCTCCAAAAGTGCTGGGATTACGGGCGTAAGCTACTGCGCCGGGTCTTTTTATCGCGTTTTCTTCTAGGAGTTTTACAGTTTCTTGTCTTATGTTTAAGTCTATTTTTTATGTTTTACAGTTTCAGGTTTCATATTTAAGTTTTGTATTTAATCCATTTTGAGTTGATGTTTGTGTATAACATAAAGTAAGAGTCCAATCTCATTTTTTTGCATGTGGATATACAGTTTTGCCAACATCATTTGTTAAAGAGATTATCCTTTCTCCTTAGTGTATATTCTTGACATTTTGTTGAAGATCATTGGCAGTATAGGCATGGGTTTATTTCTGGGCTCTATATTAAGTTCCATTGGTCAATATTTCTGTCTTTATGCCAGTACCATACTGTTTTAATTACTGTAGCTTTATCATAAACTTTGAAATAAGAAAGTGTGATACCTCCAGCTTTGTTCTTCTCTCTCAAGATTTCTTTAACTATTCTGGGTTCCTTGTGGCTGCTTATGAATTTTATAATTTTTAAAAAATTTTTGTAAAAAATGCCAACAAGATTTAGATAGAAATAGCATTGAATCTGTAGATCACTTTGGGTAGTATGTACATTTTTAACAAGATTAGGTCTTTAAATCCATGAACATGGGATGTCTTTCAATTATCTGTGCCTGCTTTGATTTCTTTCATCAACGTTTTATAGTTTTCAGTGCACAAGTCTTTCATCTCCTTTTTTAAGTTTATTCCTAAGTATTTTATTCCTTTTGACACTATTGTAAATGAGACTGTCTTTTGATTTCCTTTTTGAGTGGTTTGTTATTAATGTATAGAAATGGACCTGACTTTTGTTTGCTGAATTTGTATCCTGCAACTTTACTGCATTCATTTATTAGTTTCAAGAGACTTTTTTTTCATGTGTGGTGTCTTTAGGGTTTTTATGTATAGGATTATATCATCTGTAAACAGGGATAATTTTACTCCCTTTTTTTCCCCAATTTGGATTCCTTTTATTTATTTGCTTTTGCCTAATTGCTCTGGCTAGGACTTCTATGTTAAATAAAAGTGGCAAAAGTGATCATCCTTGACATGTTCCTGATAATAGAGGAAAAGGTTTCAATTTCTCATCCTTGTGTAATGATGTTAGTTGTGGGCTTGTCATATATGGCCTTTACTATGTTGAAATATATGCCTTCTATTTGTAGTTTGTCACACATCTTTACAAAAGCATGTTGAATTTTATCAAATGCTTTATCTACATCAACTGAGTTAATCATGCAATTGTTATCCTTCATTCTGTGTATGTGGTGTGTTACATGTATTGATTTGAATATGTTAAACCACCTTTGCATCCAGGGAAACAACTCATTTCATTATGGTGTATGCTCCTTTCAGTGTGCTATTAAATTTGGTTTGCTGGTATTTTGTTGAGGAGTTTTGCATCTATATTCTTCAGAAACATTGGCATGTAATTTTTTTCTTGTTATGTCTTTGACTTTGGAATTAAGAGAACACTGACTCCATAAAATAATTTTGGAAGTGTTCTCTTCAATTGTTTGGGGGGGTTTGAGAAGGATTGGCATAACTTTTTCTTTAAATGTTTGGGCAAATTCACTAGTGATGCCATCTGGTCCCGGGATTTTCTTCATTGGAAGGTTTTTAATTATCTACTTAATCCTCTTACTCATTATTGGTCTCTTTAGATTTTCCAATATTCATGATTCAATTTTGGTAGGTTGTATGTATCTAGGAATTTATACATTTCTTCTAGGTTATCTAATTTGTTGACACACAGTGATTAACTTTGAATAGTTAACTTACTTGAGATTTTCACTTGCTTCTTTATGTCATTTAATTGTATTATCTAAATCTTTTATATTCAACATGTAAAAAGAAGAGAAAGTAGTAAAACTATTTCACTTTGTTTGAAAATATTTAATTTTTTTCAGAGAGATGGAATCAAAATTTCTTGTCTTCCCACAAATGATGATTGTTTTGGAGTCTGCTATAGCATTATTAAAGGTCAGCTATCAATATATTTGATAAAGGCAAGTCTTACAAAGACCTCTCTCATTTTTCCAAGAATACCAAGGAACTGAATGCTCTCTGGAGCCTTGTTTACAACTTATTATAGTCTACAGAATTTTGCCTTCTCTTTAGGCTCCTAGTACCATTTGGGAGTTAATGTAGAGTTATGGAAAGAATACGAACTGTGGAATCAAGACTTCTTCCACTTCCCCTCTCACCTCCTAACCTCCAATTGATTATGTATTTGAGGACTCCTTATTTGATTAGCTATTTCAGCTCAGATTCAGTTTAAGGAATACTTCTGGCTTCAAAATATCCTGAAATATTATATACACTTCATGAGTATCTGTTAAATATATATTGAGAGAGTTAACAGTGTTTGGCTGGTTCCCTTTTGAAAGTTACTAGTTTCTTTCAAATTACTACAGGCAGTCTATGAAAATTTACTCTTAACTCAGGCCTTTCTAATAATATAAACACTTGCAATATTTATCACTTATTTGTATGGACCCACATAACTTATTCCCAAGAGGCATTTTCTCTGCCTTTTGGAGATTGCAGTAGAAAGGTTTGTATGTTGGAAACAGAAAGGCATTTGCTCTGCCTTTAGGATAGATAATGGAGGCACAGGTCTAGGTTCATCAACCTTAGCAACACCAACTAGAATCTCAAAGGAAGGAATGTAACTCTAAAAAGCCTTTCCATATACTAAAAGAAAAATATTCATAATTAAAAACTTTTACCAAAGACCTTGTATATCGTAGAAGTTGCCTTATTGATTACTGACAATCCCACTTGATCATGTTGTATGTGTCTTTCAACGTGCTGTCAAAATCAGTTTGCTAGTATTTTGTTTAGGATTTTCGCATTTATATTCTTCAGGGATATTGGCCTGTAATTTTATTTTTTAATAAGAATTGAGTTCTGCCAGGTGGGGTGGCTCACGCCTGTAATCCCAGAACTTAGGAAGGCTGAGGCAGGTGGATCACCTGAGGTTGGGAGTTCAAGACCAGCCTGACCAACATGGAATAACCCCATCTCTACTAAAAATACAAAATTATCTGGGCATGGTGGCACATGCCTGTAATTGAAGCTACTTGGGAACCTGAGGCAAGAAAATTGCTTAATCCCAGGTGCTCGGAAGGCTGAGGCAGCAGAATCGCTTGAACCCAGAAGGCGGAGGTTGTGGTAAGCCGAGATCATGACATTGCACTCCAGCCTGGGCAACAAGAGCGAAACTCCATCTCAAAAAAAAAAGAGTTGAATTATTGTGTCTTGCACTCATTCTTGAGAATACTTAAGACCTGAACATGATACATTTCATTTCCATGTATGGGAAGTCAAACAATACCAGATTGTGTGACTGGCTTTATTCCGATGAATGCCGAAGAGCATTTGTGCCAGTAGTAACCTTCTTCTTAGAAAATATGTAATTATAGAATTTTAAAAGGAGACCTTCAACATTTCAAGGGAGATCAGCTAATTATAAAAGGAAGACTTAATGAAGGGATAATACCTTGGCAGAGTTAACACTAAAAAGTCAGTTTTGTGCAGACAAATCTAGTCTTATCAACTTCCAAGTTGATCAGGACCTCAGATTGTTTCAGGCTAAAAAATACTCAAAACAGAACTGGCATAAACAAAAAATGATTATTCATTAATCTCTATTTTGTGTCTTTATGTGTGGTCAGTCAGGTGCAGTCACAAGATGAGATACAAAAGAAGCTCAGGAAAACAAAGTTTATTGTACTCACAGGTCCCAGAAACAGGAGGATGCTCAGCAAGCCACACAAGGCCACGTGTGAGGGAGAGCCTTGGCTATGGCCTTTATTGGATTTTCCATGGAAGAGGCAGGGCAGGACAAACAGCCTAGGATTGGTTGGTTGAATAATTTCAGGAGGCTCCAAACTTTAAGGATAGTCCCTAGCTGCCTGGTACCTGGCCCTAGAATGATTAAAGCAAAAGAATATTGCTTCCTAGGATGTAAGGGTAATAAACAGGAGGTATGGCTCTGAACTGGTTAGTTTTCATATCAGAGGTATGTTCTTTTTGCTATTTCTAAGAATTGGCTTGGCCCAGGAGGAGCGGTCTCTCTCCAGCAAGAAAGATTTTTAAGCTGCCAAAGCATTGTAATTTACAGAAAATAAACACATATAAGCAATACAATATCCAGTATGGAAGTCTATCTCTAGAGACTAGAGCACAAAAGTAGCACTTCAAGATATTCCTTTCCTAGTGTGAACTTCCCTGAGAAATTCAACTGGTAATCAGAAGATTGGCTAACATTGATGCAGGGTGATCATCCAGGATGAGATTACTAGATGGCAAAAAAGATACTTCATCTTGGCCAGTGTGTCTCAACTGTAGCCCACCAGGAAGCATTTTAGAAATTTTTTGGTTGTTGAGCCTGGAGAGTACTTTGGGCTCTTACAGCTGTAAGCCAGGGATGGTAGATATCCTGCTATGCTTGAGATAGGACCACACTGGAATTGTCCCAAGTCAACACATCTTCTCATTGCCCCAGCAGAGACTCACGTAGATGAAAAAACCTATTCATACTTATGCAAGCCCTAGAAACCTAGCTGCATTTTATATTAAAAAAACACACAATGTTTTTTTGAGAGAGAGAGTCTTGCTGGGACACCCAGGCTAGAGTGCAATGGTGTGATCTCACTGCAACTTTCACCTCCTGCGTTCAAGAAATTCTCTGCCTCAGCCTCCTGAGAAGCTGGGATTACAGGCATATACACCAAGTTTTCCAGAACTACAACTCTTGTGATACGATTCTCTGAAAAGTAAGAAAGTAAAATTCTACTTGGTTTTGTTCTGATCCTTACCAATAATTGTTAATATTTTAGAAAAATTACATCATCACACCTCTGGTTTTTTTTTCCTTTATTTTTTAATGCAGAACAGCTTTTGATCTTGTTACTTCCCTTAAAATGAAAACTTTTTAAAATCAAAGTAGATGTAAGCATCTCATTACTTCACTTGTGCTCAACACTTGTCATTGTGAATACATGATTTTATTAATTACTTTTTTGCTTCTTTTATTTATGTTAGAGTAGTATATTGATTTTTTTGAAGTTATATTTGTCAAAGTAGATAATATTATTTATGGATTCTATTTGAAGATTATAAAGAGATAATAGCAGAATATCTGTTATAAAAAGGCAGCTTTGGCTCATCCTGTAAAGGCTATACACTCTATGATTCCATTTATGTGACATTCTAGAAAATTAACAGAATGGGGAACACATTAATGGTTATCAGGGGCTAAGGGTTTGAGGGCGGATTTGATTACATGGGAGTAGAATGAAGGAATTTTTTTTGGGGGGGGTTCAGTGTTAATTGCTGTGAATATTGACTATTGTGGTAATTTCATGACTACTTGCAGCTGTCAAACATTATAGACATAAACACCAAAAAAAGGGAGTTTTACTGCATATAAATTTTAAAATAAATTTAAATAATTTTAAAGCTGGAGGACAAACACAAATAAAATCTGGAAAATGAAACAACCAAAATGGTGGCATTCAGTCTCATGTTAAGAACTACTGAACTAGGCCTTTGAAATTCATGATGACATTCCTGCCTCCAGAAACAGTTCACATCTCTAGTGAATGAACTACTTATTCCCGTCAGGGGCAATTTCATTCTCCTGTGACTAGTGTCAGCTATGTGGAGAAAAAAAATTCTTTTTATTGAATTCATAGTAATGAATGAACTATATTTCAACCAAAGCCAGCAACATATTGGCAGTTAGAATGAAAACTTAGTTTACTTAATAATTCTAATGATCTTTTTACTATGCTATACTGCCTCACTAGTTTTGTGCTAACGTGGAAGAATACTGTGAATTCTTCAGTTTTTCCATTCATTGCTGGCATTACACCTCTAAAGTAAAATAAAGTAAAATAAAATACCACTACTCACATTATAGTGCCACCTGAGTTTATAGAGAAAGCAGAAAAAAAAGCGATTTTCTTAATAACATTAGCATTCACATTCCTAGAAGAAAAGTGTACTGTAATGTCACTTCTCTTGACACAAAATACAAGTCTCTTGTGTTTTTATAAGGTGTTTACAATAGGTCAGTGTTTTGGCTAGGGTGTTAAATGCTTTTTGCCATTTATGGTATATTCTGTAGCCTTCTAAAACTGTTTTGGGAAATTTTAACATGTAGAAATGTTTAGTTCACTTATTGCAGGCAATTAAAATAGTTAAGGGAGGAACATTAGTTAATAAAATGTCTTAATTTGGATAATATCCAAATAATAGGTGTCAAAATGATGAATTAATAGCTCTTTAAATTGACTTGCCAAACAACTATTCAACCAATTAAGCCTTATGAGTTAAGAAGCAAGAATATAACATTTAGATGACTATTAATTGGCACCTATGCTAAAAATCTGTAATTCAAATTCAGTATGTTTGGCTTTCTAAAAGAAGAACCAAATAAATGTTGGTTTAATAAATTTGCTTCATGGCAATTTACACTGGAATTGAGTGTGAATTCAAATAATTTTGAAATAATAAACAAAATGTACTTTTATGTATTGTAAACTGAATCTTGGATTTGAAGGCAGGATGAGAGTTCCTCATGGCCACATTGCACATTGCAGTATCTGGGGCATATAGTTAGCCTTCAAGAGGTATTTCTACTTCAGCTACTCATGACTGAGTTTGCAATTATCCTGTCCACCATCAATTTAAAATTGGTAGTTTCCATGACTGATCTAACAGGGGAGTAAGTGGGGTAGAAGTATAAATGAAATAAGACTGTCCATGAATATTCAATTAAGATAAATATAAGCTGAAATTTCTCCTGCTAGCTATGATGGAGTAACTGGAACTGGACTTGTCCTCCTATTGCAAACAAATAGAAAGTTGGAGTCTCTGAGGGGACCAAAAGTGGGGAGGCTGAGGTAACTGGAATTTGTAGAGCAAAGAACTTAGAGAATGGAGCTATGGAAGGAAGGAAGGAAGGAAAGAAGGAAGGAAGGAAGGAAGAAAGGAAGAAAGGAAGGAAGGAAGGAAGGAAGGAAGGAAGGAAAGACCAGCAGAAAAGGAAAAGAGAAAGAAAGAGAAGAAAGAAAGAAAGAAAAAAAGAAAGGGAAAGAAAGGGAGGAAGGAAGGAAGGAAGAAAGGAAGGAAGGAAGGAGAGACCAGCAGAAAAGGAAGAGAGAAGAAAGAAAGAAAGAAAGAAAAAAGAAAGGGAAAGGAAGGGAGGGAGGAAGGAAGGAGGGGAGGAAGGAAAGAAGAAAAAAGGAATGGAGAAGAAAGGAAGGGAAGAAGGAAAGGAAAAGAAAAAGAAAAAGGAAGGAAGAAGGAAGGAAGAAAGGAAGACAGGAAAGAAGGAAGAGAGGAAAGAAGGAAGGAAGGAAGGAATTCTACAGTCAATGATAATATTCTTCAATAAATTAATATGAAATTTAAAAATTTCAAACAGACATTGAAAAAATTTGTCACCAAAAGACCTGTATTTCAAGAAATAAAAAAGGAAGTCTCAGGCTGAAGGAAAACCAGAGAGAAATCAGAAGTGCTAAATATGTAGATTAAATATAAAATAATATTTTCTCTTTTAAAATTTCCTTGAAAAAGAATTGATTCTTTAAAGCAAAGATAGTAACAATGTGAAGTTTATAATACATGAAAGTAAAGGTTATAACAACAGCACAAAGAATGAGTGGGTGGAAATAAAAATATCTATTGTAAATTTATTATATGTGAAGTGGTACAATATTATTTTAAGGTGAATGTGTTAAGTTAAAGATGAATATTACAAATCCTAGAAAAAGCCAGGCATGGTAGCCCACGCCTGTAATCCCAGGATTTTGAGAGGGCAAGGCAGGTGGATCACCTCAGGTCAGGAGTTCAAGACCAGCCTTGCCAACATGGTAAACCCCATCTCTGCTAAAAATACAAAAAATTAGCCAGTCGTGGTGGCACACACCTGTAATCCCAGCTACTTGGGAGGCTGAGGCAGGAGAATTGCTTGAACCTGGGAGGCGGAGGTTGCAGTGAGCCGAGATTGTGCCATTACACTCCAGCCTGGGCAACAAAGTGAAACTCCATTAAAAAAAAAAAATCCTAGAAAAAGCACCAAATAAATAAATAAAAGAGGTGTAGCCAATAAGCTACTCTTAGAGATTAAATGGAATACTAAAACATAGTCAATTAGTCTAAAATGAGGAAAAAAGGAACATAGAACAGATGTGGCAAACAGAAAAAAATAGCCAAATGATAGATTTAAAGGTAACCATGTTATTAATTATAGGAACTACAGATGTTCAAACACCCCCATTTAAAAAGCAGGGATTGTCAGGATTGTTAAAAGGAAGACTCGATGCTGTCTACAAAAAAAAAATGTATTTTAAATATGAAGACTCACATAGGTTAAAAGTAAAGGAATAGAAAAAACATATATCAAGAGAACACTATTTATAAGAAAACTGGAGTGGATTTCTTAATGTCAGACAAGATCAGCTTCAAGAGTATGAATACTGGTGGAGAAATTGTTGAAGCTGGGTGACTGATAAAGAACAGTTCATGACAGTATTCTATCTAGTGTTGTGATTTTGTTTATTGTTGAGATTTTTCATAATAAAACAATAAAATTGAGAAGTGACAAATGTATTAAGACAAAACTCACGCGCACGCGTGTGTGTGTTTACACTGATATACTCATCACTTATTTTGGTTACCTATTTTGAAACAAAAATAGCTTTACTGTTTTTCCACTAGCAGCCTTATATTACAGAGGCCTACTCTTTTCTTCTTTTATTACTCTAATTTCTCTTATAATGATTATAATACACACATTTTTTAAAAAAAATGATACCTAGGGATATTAAGAAGGGTTAATAATTCTCCTGGTGAATATGAGTATTAAGTTCTCGAAAACGGTGGTGGATTTCAGTTTTAAAGAGTTCCCAGAATTACTGTATATTAAAACACTGTTTGAAACTCTTATTTCATAGCTATTTTTTTCAAATACTCCAGAACAGAAAAGAATGCTTTTTGTTATTAACAGAATGTTTTTCTTTTTTTGCAAAAGAAGATAAGCAATGTGACAAAAAGGCATTTAATTTACATGACAAAAATCACTTCACAATAGTACTATAAATAACATTTAGCCCAGCATTGAATAGATTTTATCATTTAACTTTCTTTCTCCTTATTATTTATTATTCTTACAAGAATTTCATGCAGTTCATCACAGAGAGGTATTATTTCATTTTCAATCTCAGCAAGGTTTTGTAGATAAGCACCTAATCTATTCTCGTATTCAGAAGTCAGAAACAAAATATGTTTATGCATTTTCTTTTCTAATTTACCAGGTACCACTCAAATTTCCATCAGAAACTGAAAGATTATACAATTTTACCAAATATACTGCCTTAAACACACAGCATTTTTTGTTACTCAGTAGTTTAACATTGTAAATTTTTATGAAACCATACGAAGTCCTTTCATACGGTAATTCATTAACATTTATTTAGCAAATATCATGTGCCAAGCACTTTGGTGAGCAGAAACACAGCTTTATTCATTTTAATTTATTCCCTAATTCGTTTTGACAAGGATTTTAAAAGTGTTTTAAAAGATACATTGGATATAACTAGATTGCATACATTTTCCAGCCAAGGATCATCTTACTATCTAAGTCAGAACACATCATTGCATGCCTCTGCTCCAACTTTTCCAAGAGCTTCCTTTCCCTCTCAGGAAAGAGACTGTCAGTTGCTTATATTGCTCACATTCGTGGTTCTCAATCGTGGCTGCATGTTAGAATTACCTAGGGCCCTTTTAAAACCTACCCAAGTTTAGGTTCTATTTCAACCCAGTGAAGTCAGGATTGGTTGCATCAAGTTGGGCCTCTCTAGGAAGTTCCAATGTGCACTCAGGGTTCAGAACATCTACTCTGTACCCACCAAGGTTTACCCAACGCATACAATCTTCCCCCATCCCTCTATCCCCCCAAACCTCTTCTCCTACAACTTTCCCCACAAACCATTTCTCTCAAGCCACACTAGCTCCTCAAGGATATTCCAACACACTGGGCATACTCCCAGATCACGGCCTTGGCCTCAACTAATCCCTCTACCTACAATTCTTCCAATCACAAGTCTTGCTCCTTCACTGCTTTCAGGTCTTTGCTCAAATTCATCTTTGCATCGAGGGTTCCCTGTGTCTGCTTTTTAAACCATACCCTCCTTCCACCATGCTCTGATACTCCCTAATCTCCCTTTTCTGCTTTGTTTTGATTGGCAGCATTTTTCACCCTCTGATTTATTATATCTTTTATTTATGCATTTGTTTATTATTTCTCTCTGTGTATCTGTAATCGTCACATCTTCCCACTCCCCAAAACTAAGTGCTCTAAGCAGGGCTTTGTCTGTTGCGTTCATGACCATATTCTCAGAACCTAGGACAGTGCCTGACACTTATTTGGCACACAATGCCTATTTGTTGAATTAATTAAGAGCAAACAAAACAACACCCTAAATAGGAAAATGGCATGAACCATCTCACAGTAATCCTTACCACAACACTAGGAAGTAGATACTTGTAATTTTTTTCTCAGTCTCTGTCCTTCTCAGGCCACCTCCCTTTAATAGAAGAGAGACTTTTCTGGACCATCATGTATTTTGAGCTCATTGCCATCTGCAATTCCAAATCTATTGTTATTCTCATATAATGCTCTGGGCTTCACATGAGGAGGAAGTGAATATGGGGTAGACCACACATTCAAGCTTGCATTCCCCATTCACCCCTTACATATTAGTACAGATATATCACACTTTGGTGAAGTCTTGGGGAAGAAGAGAAAGATGTTTATGTTAAGGAAGTGCAAAAGTAGACTTGAATATGAGATTTCCTTTTCCCAAAAGTTCTATATTGGTTCACCTTGATTCAAACGGGCTTTCTTTCCACACAGTCTCCAGGCTTCAGCCATGGCCATTTATCTCTTGTTTCTTCTCTTCTCTCTCCCGTGTTCTCCCTCATCCCTAATTTCTATTAATTTCTTCATTAAGTACAGTTTAGACATCTCTTTAGTTAAAATTTCTCCTTCCAATACATACTTTTAGGCCCTACTTGCACTTACAACTCTTTGTTAAGCTCATTTCCTAAATAAAAATAGCTCTCTTCTACCTTAAGAATTATGTTGCCAACCATAGACATAATTTTTCTCTGTTAAGAAATAGTTACATAGGACCAACGTGGTGGCTCACGCCTGTAATCCCAGCACGTTGGGAGGCAGAGGTGGGCAGATCACGAGGTTAGGAGTTTAAGACCAGCCTGACCAACATGGTGAAACCCGTCTCTACTAAAAATACAAAAATTAGCCGGGCATGGTGGCACGTGCATGTAATCCCCGCTCCTCAGGAGGCTGAGGCAGGAGAATCGCTTGAACCTGGGAGGTAGAGGTTGCAGTGAGCTGAGATCGTGCCACTGCACTCCAGCCTAGGCAACACAGCGAGACTCCGTCTCAAAAAAAAAAGTTACATAAAGGTTGGGTGCAGAGGCTCATACCTGCAATCCTCACACTTTGGGAGGCCAAGGTAGGAGGATCACTTGAGCCTAGGAGTTCAAAACCTGCCTGAACAACATAGCAAGACCCCATTGCTAAAAAACACCACCTCTTTAAAAAATTAGCCAGGCATAGTGGTGTGTGCCTATAGTCCTAGCTACTGAGGAGGCTGAGGCAGGAGGATCACTTGGGCCCAAGAGTTCAAAGCTACAGTGCATGATCGTGGCCTTGCACTCCAGCCTGGGTAACAAAGCAAGACCCTGTCTTTATTTTTTTTAATTATATACAAAGAAGGGAAAGGAAGTGACCTCCCTAAGGTAAAATATCTAGTAGTTAGAATTCAAATCTAGATGGTCTGTGATACCTATATTTCTTAACTTGTTGATGATTTTAAAAAAAGCTCTGGGTTAGGTAGACATTAGCATTGCCATTTCACAGAAAAAGATACCAGCTCATCTTGTTCAGCTTTGTTTATAAATAAAAAGACACTGGTCTTTTCATTATATCACACTGTAACAGAAGCTGAAATACCTTATGTTGAAAAATTGTAGGTTTGGTTTGTATAACAAATATAACTGTAATGCTCTATTTTGAGAAACCATAAATTTAGGGAGATATATAATTATATCCAACAATTTATAGCATTTTCCAGGTAACGGGCACTCTTCTAAGCATTCTACATGTGTTAGAGTCCATAACTGATATAACTTATATGACAACTCCATGAGGTGGGAATTATTATTATTATTATCCTCACTTTATAGTCACACAGCTAGCAAATGATAGAGCTGGGATTTTAAACCAGGTAGTTTGACTCCAGAGTATGTGCTCTTAATCACTCTGTAATATGAAGAAACCATTCCTACTTTAAATTCTGACCCTGCCCACACATTTGAGGATTTACTATATGCCAGACTATTCTAAGTGCTTTACATATTGTATTAATCTATTTAGTCTGCTACTACAAAATACCTGAGACTGGGTAATTTATAAAGAACAGAAATTTACTTCTCACAGTTCTGGAGGCTGGGAACTTCTTAAGGACAAGATGCCAGAAGATTTAGTGTCTGGCAAGGGCTGCTCTCTGCTTCCAAGATGGTACCTTGAACACTATGTCTTATGGTAGAGAACAAGAAGGGTGAAAGAGAGCTAGCTAGTTCTTTTGGGCCCTTTCATAAAGGCACTAATCCATTCATCAAGGCAGAGCCATCAGGACCTGATCACTTCCTAAAAGCCCCACCACTTAATACTATCACACCGGCAATTTAGTTTCAACATACAAATTTTAAGGGGCATTAAGACATATGTCATTTAATTCTTACAAACTCCTGATGAGGTAGGCATTATCACCCACATTTTATAAATATGGAAAGTAAGGCTCGCAGAGCTAAATTACTCATACATACTAATGGAGCAAATAGATGGTAGAGCCAACACTTGAATCTATGTCTTACTATATTATATTCTCTTTTCAGAATATATAGTGCATATAGAAACATACACATACAAATACATACAACATACATGGAATCCAAGTTATCAGTGAACTTACATGTTAAAAAAGAAACGTGAACTTTTGATTTTATTTTCAGTTTTTAAAAATACAATAAAAATGATTAGAACCATGTTTTTCTCTTGACTTAAGGGAAGAGATGGTGTCCTATTTTTTGTATCTCAACACTAAGCACAGTGCTGGTGAATGAAAGAGTAAATATTCATTCCCATGAATAGGGATTTACTTCTTAAATTCTTAATTTTGGATATGATGGATTCCTAAAAGTGAGGTTTGTGCTTTAAGTGTGATAGATATCAGAAGTTATCATATAAGCAGGAGAGATAGTGTGATATTTGGAAGGTATTTAGCTTCACAAATAAATTGTCTGTAGACATTTGGCTAAATGAGAGCTAGTCGAATAATATGTCTGAAATAAAATAGCTATTAATGTGGGGAATTTGGTTAAATAAACTGCTTTTTGGGCTGTGAAGAAAATACTTATAGTCAACGTGAGAGTTTAAGATTGTGTGTGTTTTTGAAAAGAAAACGGATGATAAAAGTGTCCTGAACACAGGGTAATATCAACCTGGAAAGAGTGCTTGGAAAAAATCACCTGATGGAGAGTAACAGCAGTGCTTCTACATAGGTTTCTACAATGAACCATCCTGGGCAGAAGACTAGGATGGGATGGTAGGAGCTGTGGTCCCCGAATATGTCTTAATCTGAAACCTGTGGATATGTTACCTTATATGGCAAAACGGTCTTTGCAGATGTGATTAAGTTAAGAATATTGATGGTGAGATTGTCCTTGTGCACCCAATATCATATCAAGGGTACTTGTAACTGGAAAATGGCAGCAGGAGAGTCAGAGTTGGAGAAGGAGATGTGACATCAGAAGCAGAGATTGAGATGATGAGCTTTAAAGAGAAAAGAAAAGATCACAAGCCAAGGAATGCTGACAGCCTCCAGAAGCTGGAAAAGGCAAGGAAACAGTTTCTCCTCTAGAGCCTCCAGATGAAATGCAGTCAGTCCTGCCTATGCTTTAATTGTGAGACCTGTTCAATTGTGAGACCCGTTTTGGACTTCTGAGTTCCAGAACCATAAAACAATAATGTATTATTTTAAGACACCAATGGTGTGGCAGTTTGTTACAAGAACAATAGGAAACTAATACAGAAGCCAAGTTACCAATCATCATCACAATCAAAAGAAGCAGTTTTTAAAGAGGACAAGGCTGAGCAAGCAAAATAATGTATCACAAAGAATAAGATTAATAAGTGTGACTAGGTAAAATTTCCATACATACAAAATAAAAGACAAATGGCATACTGAGAAAAATGCCTGCAATAAATATGGCAGAAAAGAAATACCGTTATTATTGATAAAGAGCTTTTCCAAATTAAAAAAAAAAATAGCATCCCTATGGCAAAGTAAGCAAAGGACATCAATACATAATACCCAGGAAGAGTGCAAATGGCAATAAGTATATACTTAAAAAATAATCTCATTTCAGATGAAGAAGTGCAAATTGAAACAAGACTGAGATACCATTTTTAATTTACAAAACTGGAGCAGGCTTTTAAAAAAATCATACTTAAAGTTAGCAAGAATTCCAATAGTAGTCTTAGCCACTGCTGATAAAAGTGTTTAGTCATGAGCTCTTCTTGAAAAACTATTTACTAATATGTATTCAGAGATTTTAAAATGTTTACATTGTTTGATCCAGTAATTCTACATTTAGGGACTGGGCTGGTAATTCTTTTGCCCTATACATGTCTCTATTCCGCCTCCTCTTTGTCCTATTCTATGTGTTGTATGGATTAGATTCATGGACTTCCTTGCTCTATAGCTTCTAGTAGGGTTTAGCCAATAAAGGCATTAAAGGAGCTCAGAGGGAAGAAAGGAGATTTGGGGGTATTTAAACCCCCTAACTGCTCCCTCCTTGCAGCCATAATTTTGTGAGTGGCATCATTCCTCTAAGCCAGTCCTTCTCAAACTTGAGTGCATCAGAATCATCTTGGGGCTTTTTTTTCTGACTCAGTAGGATGGAGATGGGGTCCAGGAATTTGCATTTTCAACAGGTTCCAGATGTTTCTGATGCTGCTGATCACAGCACTACATTTGGAGAAGCACAGTATTAAAGCGACTGTTCCCCTGGGGCAGTCTCTATTCCTCAGCTGAGACTTTCTGTGTGTTCCAGTGACCCTCTAGCCTCCCCTTTCTCCTTCAGATCTAGGTGAAGGTAGGGGCTTCTTTGACAATCCCTAAGTGTTTCACTACTCCTTGTTGATTCCCTTATAATCCTGTCCACACCTCTTGTAATCAGTCTCTTAATTAAATTCCCTTGAATTGAACACTTTGAACATGTGCCATCAGTTTCCTGCTAAAATCTTGGCTGATGTAGAAATTTGTTCTGGGGAAATAATCAAAGATGAAGACACAGGCTTATGGTAAGGATATCTTTTTGCAGCATAGTTTGCAATAGCAAAGACATTAGAAACAAGGTATATATTCAACAACAAGGGAAACTTAGAATATTATACACCTATGAATGACTACATAACTATACTGACTAACCTGGGGAATACTCATGATAAAACGTTTAAATTAGAATAAGATATAAAACTATACTTAGAGAACATTTGCAATTTTGTAATTATGTGTGGATATGCTTGTATAAAGTTCAAACTGAGGTGAAATTGAAAAGAGAGTGTGGTTTATGTGGGAATGACTACATGCACAGTTTATTAGAGGAGGATTTTCTTTGCTGGTATATTTGTTTTTTTCTGATTGAATGTTTTGAACCAAAAGTGTAATTCCAACTTATATTTTTTTCTCCTTTATTTCCAGTTGGTCTCAGCATGAAAACCACATTTTATATAAAATATAAATATACTTGAATAGAAAAGAGTCAGAATTCTATTCTAGCAATTGAATTCATTCCTTATGTCACGACTATTTTCTATACCACCCCTTTTTAATACATGGATTCAGAAAAATGTAATCCACAAATATTTACTGAGAGCTTGCCCTCAAAACATTGACACTCTAGGACGAAACATAAGATACAAGGATGCAATCTGGGACAATAGAAAAAACACAACTTGGAATGAAAACTCAGTTGGAGTTGGAGTCTGGGCTATGTCATAATCACAATTAAGCAGTTCATAAAATCTTTTGCAGAGGATATAGTAGAATGTAAATTACAAAGCTCAATTATGTAATCAAGGAATCATGAAAAGCTTTTTCGCTAAAGTCTAAATACTCTGTGGCATGGATAATAGCAGGTATGTGTTTACTAAGTCAGAGTTAACATTAGTCTGTGCTTTTAATTCTTCTCCAGTTCAGAACAGACATACACATTGTTCTCACTGCATAGGCATAATTACAAAAGTTTTGGCATATTGATTACATTAAGAATGAATATTCAAAAACCAGAGTTGATGGTTAAAACAGAGGTGGCATTATTCTTAGAGGGGAAAATCAGGATACCCTGATTCTTAATTATGGTGGGTTTTCATGAAGAAGACTGGAAAGGCTGCTTAGGAATCTAACTTATGGAAAGAAAATGTGCAGAGCACAACATTGGTATGAGCCAGAGATAAAATGATAAAGAAAAATTATATAGCAGAAAGATAACACAATAGTGGACTAATGGCATCAAGCTGATATTAACTGAAGGATTCAAATAAAATTTGAATGTATGAGAAAATGGAACATCAAATTGAGGGACATGAGCAACCAAAATGCCATGCTAGTTCAAATTCTGATATTTTCTGTCTTAATTGCAGCATCCTGATATTCTAATCATCCCATTCTTTCATGCCTACTGAACCTATTTGTACAAATAATAAACTCCAGATCTTTAGTTTTCTCTGTTCTTTCAGAATATCTACCTACCTACTGCAACCCATTTGCCTTCCTACCCTGTATGACCCTATGGCCAGCCTTGCCAGTAGTATGCTTGTTTGAACATTAGCCTGCACTCTGTGGCATAGCCTGTTTGCCAGTCTTCAAGCATGGGAAATCTCTACTGTCTGAATTATTTGCTCATACTCAAAAACTGCCACACCTGGCTATAGAATAGCAGAACTTTTGCCTAAAATGGTGATAAAGAACACAATGAAAATTATCTTCCAAATTCCCACCAAATTAACCAGGAAAATACATGAAATGAGGGAAATCATCTATGAACATTAGGTAAAATAAAAGATAGAATCAGATTCTATTAAGAAATAAAATTATCCTTCTTACCTACCTGTGAAGTAGGATTGAAATATGACAAACTTTCTTCTTGAAAATTACTCATTGCCACAGTGACCATGACTCAGTAACTAAATTTATCAACATTATAGTAATTCTTAGTTACCTAGGTCATTTATTATCACATAGGGAAGTAATAGGGTGGCATTTTCAGGTATCCAAGGACTCAGAAACCAGATTGTCTTCCCAAATAAATATCCTGATGGCCTACTTTAGGACCCCAAGATATTAATCAAAAATTAGATTCAAGAAAAAAAAGTGGTGGCTTAAATGAATTGGATTGATCAATAAGATGAATTAAATATATAGAGATAAATTGAATTTATACAAATGATGTACAAATTTGAAACAAAGTTTCTTGGAACAGATTATTTATACTATTTAGTACAAAGACAATTGTGTAGTTTATGGCTACATTTTAAATGCAAGAGAAAAACAAAAACAACACACAGGAGAGAGAGGAGGAACGTCACCAAAGGGAGACAAAGCCCTGGGTGAAATGTTCTTCAAAAAAGGGAACCAAGTTCTTTCATTGTCCTTGATTTTAATAATTAGATGGTAATGGCCCAAGAATGGCTTAAAGTAAACAGGATGCTTTGTTTCTCAATTATTGCAGAGAAAAAGATCAAATTAATAGTCCATATCTAAAAAGAGGAAAGAGATTAAAACTCAAAAAGTATAAAATAAGACATTTTATTTCTGTAACAATTAAAATGGTCATTTGCTGATTTTTCTGCCCTGCACCTCTGTACTTTTCTGGGAAAAGAACTCTATTCCCCTATCCCCACTGTAATCATAGACTCCAAATGGAGATAATGTGGTTTTTAGATGATCTTATTTCCCCAGTCTAGATAATCTAGAAGTGACTCTTTAATTTAAGCTGAGTCAATCATAGAACCTCACCTTTCTTACCCACTCGCCGTCTGGCCCTGTGCAGAGACACCTGGCACAAACTGTGACCATCATACTCCTTCTCTAGCGTTTGTTCAACTGGATCTGCTGGGAGGCATTTTTTTCTCTAAGGACATAAAGCTGAGAGATGTGTGGTGTGATGTAGGTGGAGGAAACTAATCAGAGAGAAGCAAAGAAGGGAGGCAGAGTGAGAAAATACTGGTGGTATTAAGTGTCTGGCTCAATGGGTCTCTAGCTGCACTCATGTAGAAACCAATGAATTTCCATTTGCCTAAGCTAATTTTAGATCAATATCTACATCTTGTAACCATATACTAACTGGAAGAATTATGATTATAAATGTAAATGAGCTTAAATCTCTTGAAAAAAAGTCAAAGACAGATTAGAATGGAAAATGAAATCTAGTTATTTAAAGAAAGACATCTAAAAAAATTACAAAAAGATTAAAATAAAATAATTTGCAAATACAAACCAGACAGATATAGAAGGCAAATATAATTCAAAGCTGAAAGCATTCAATAGCAAAAATATTGTCCCTTTGTATGAATTAATAGCACGCTCCATAGAAAAGACATAGTAAGGCTGATGTAGCTGCTTAAGAACGTCTTCAGGGAACTTTTCTATTTCTGTTTCACCATCCTTGGCATGTGGCTTTCATTCTGGTTACAAGATGGATGCTTTAGCTTCAGACATCACTTCTGTGTTCCAGGCAGAAAAAAGAAGGGAGAAACAAAGCAGAAGGGATGGCATCTAAATTAAGAAAGTAAAACTTTCTAGGAATCACTGGCAGGCTTCTGTTTTACATCTCATTGTTAAGAAGTACATCATACAGCCATCCATAGTCGCAAGGGAGGCCAAGAATTTATAAGCAGGGCACACTGACACCCCCAAATTATAATTTTTGTTACCAAAAAAAAAAAAGGGAGAATGGAAATTGCATAGGCAACTTGTAGTGGCTGGCACATCTGTCAGAAGTAACGTAAATTAGCCACTCTCGCATCTTTTACAGTCCTCTGGTTTTTATGAGAAAGATTTTTCCTAAACACTCCTCAGCCTGTATGTACAGCTCCTGGCCTCAAACTTCCCCAGGGAAGGTGGAGTGACTTCTCTTCTTAGTGAGTTTAGGGTGAGAAACAGGCATACATGGTTCAGTTGCCTCTTTTTGTCTCTTTACAGGAAACACATTTTGGTCCGCTGCACTATAACATCGGCATTTTACAGCACTGGGGTTATTGTGAGGAGGTCTTGGTTTTCCAGATGTGCCTGGAATGCTGGGATGGGTGGGTAAGCACACCTCGTTCTGAGTCTCAGGTGCCATACATATAAGCCACTTCCTTCCACCTGGCCTTTATCAATACCTAGAAGGATATTTAGAATTAGCTTGTCAAGTTCTTTTTTTTTTTTTTTTTTGAGACAGTCTTGCTTAGTCGCCCAGGCTGGAGTACAGTTGTGCGATCTCAGCTCACTGCAACCTCTGCCTCCTGGGTTCAAGTGATTCTCCTGCCTCAGCCTCCCCAGTAGCTGGGATTATAGGTGCCTGCCACCATGCCCAGCTAATTTTTGTATTTTAGTAAAGATGAGGTTTCACCATGTTGGCCAGGCTGGTCTGGAACTCCTGACCTCAAGTGATCCACCTGCCTCAGCCTCACAAAGTGCTGGGATTACAGGCATGAGCAACCCTGCCTGGCCAGCTTGTCAAGCTCTGTAAAGAAATGTTGGGATTTTGAGTGGTTGCACTGGGATCCTATGTTTAATTTTCTGAAGAATTGCCAAACGATTTTCTAAAACAACTCTACCATTTTCCATTTCCACAAGCAATATGTGTATAACATATGCAATGTGTGTATATATATGTGTATATGTATATGCATAACATATGTATGTTCTCATCAGACATATAATTTGCAGATATTTTCTCCCATTCTGTGGGTTTTTTCACTTTCTTGATAGTATCCTTCAAAACACAAAGGTTTTAATTTTTATAAAGTCCAATTTATTTTTTTTATCTTGTTTATGCTTTTGATGTAACGTATGAGGACATACTGTCTAAAGTCATGAATATTTATATTTTTGGTTTTGTACAGGAGTTTTATGGTTTTAGATCTTACATTTAGGTCTTTGATCCATTTGCAGTTAACTTATTCAGGATATATTATGAGATAGGAATTCAATTTCATTCTCTTGCATGTGGATATCCAGTCATCCTAGCTGCATTCATTGAAGAGATTATTTTTTCCTCATTGAATGATTTTGGCACCCTGTTGAAAATTAACTGGCCACACGTGTTTAGGTTTATTTCTGGGCTCACAATTCCACTTCATTGGCCTATGTGTCTATCCTTATGCCAGTACCACACAGTCTTGATTATTCTAGCATTGTAGTGAGCTTTGATATTGGGAAGTGCGAGTCCTCCACTTTTGGCTTTTTCAATATTGTTCTAGCTATTCTGGGTCCCTTGCATTTCCGTAGGGTTAGCTTGACAATTTTTGCACAAAAGCCACTGAGATTTTCACAAAGATTACAATGAATCTGTAGAGCAATTTTGGCAGTGTTGCCTATAATTTCAGTTTAAATTCCTTCTTTAATCAAGAGTTATTTAAAAATTTTGCCTATCCTTTTGTTGCATTCTTTTTATTACATGATTAGAAACTCTGACATTGTGAGTTCTGTTGCTTAGATTTTGTTGAAATTATCTTTGTTCTCCAATCTAAAATCTATTTATTTGATAATGTCCCATAGGCATTTGTATAATCATCTGTGTGTTTGTGTCTATATATGTTCACACTTTTAAATCATGTTGTTAAATCCTTATTTATTTTTATTTACTTGATATATAAGTTTATAAGAGGGTTTGTTGATAGTTTCCACCATGATTGTGGATTTGTGATTATTTCTGTATTTCTAACTGTTAAAAAATATGTAATTTGAAACTCTTGTTAGACCACAAGGAATGTTAACTATCACATCTTCATGGTCATTTATTTCTTTTATTCCATTTTTTTCCTAGAGTGATTAGAGGGCAAACTATATTCCCTTCAAATTTTTTTATACATATTGAATTTCTTTTTTAGTAATCAATAGTTGAAGTGACTGAACATGCTCTGAAGAAGACATTACACTTAAGTGCTCTTTCCATATCCCTTCTATAGCCCCTTCCTTAGTACTTTCCATCTTGAAATCATTTAGGCTTTTGTCTCTGCAAAATTTATCTTTACATTATATATTAATGATGAATTAGTCATAATAAAAACTTTCAAAGTTTTTATTGCAATAATTAATGCATTTAAAGTGCTTTGTATGATGCCTGGCACATACTAATCACTCAGTAGTATTTGCAAATGATGATGAAGAGCATCAATATTACTGTCATTCTGCACAGAGCTATTCTTCTCTCTCTACAAGGTCTCTTACAGTGACCTTATCTTCAGCTTTTACTGTCACTGCTGCCTGGATGATAAACCTACCTTGACTCTGCTTGGGAGTTCCTTGTTTTATTTTCCATTTCCCCTATAGATTACCACTTAAATGTTCCACCAGAACATCAAGCTCAGCACATCCAAACTAGACTATCTTCTAACTTCCCAATTTCCATTCACAAAACAAGCATTCTCTCCTTTTACTCATCTGAAATGTTGGGGACATCTTTGTTGCCCCTTTCAACTTGCCCTCAGCATAACAGTTGAGCCCAGTGTCTATATCAAGCAAGTGCCCATTTAATGTTTGCCTTCTTCCCTCTTCTTTAACTTTAATATATTGCTAAGCCCTGCAAAAATTTTTTTAAATGCTGGGTCTATTTATCTTCCCCTTTATGGCTGCTTCCTCTCAATGTAGTTTTAAAAATGTAATATTGAGTACGACTCCTAGATTTCCTCCTTATATTTTGGTTTCTTCTCCCTTCTACTAGTTTCGTAGGTTAATCCTGTTTAAATATAGTGCTAATCATACATTTGTTATATACTACCAAACTGGCTCCTTGCTTTGAACATAAGTCCAAACTACTCAGCCCACCACTCCAGGCTTTTTACTGATATGGATCTAACCTATATCATCCACTTCCTGCTTTATGGACAGTATGTATCAGTTAAAATGACACACTGCTGCCTTCCGGAAAACACCAAACTCTTTCTTAATGGAGTGTTTTTATCCTTGATATTCCTTCTGCCCAGAAAGCTTTCTTGAAGCATCTCTGCCTATCAAAATTCTACCCATCCTTCCAGGGCCTTCTTAATAAAAACCACTCTTGTCAAAAAGCCTCGATTTACACACCACATATGATTTGCCTCTTCTAGAAGTCACTATAGCATTTTGTATGTCTCTTGTAGTGATGAAAATACTTTTGCTTTGAATTACAGATTTTTAGGAGTTTTTATCTTAATCATTTACCCAATTATAAGATTTATATTTTTGCTTTTGCCCTACTTATATTTTAAATTTTTGTAGACCTTTCTTAGTGTAGCATATTTCACAAATTAGCACTCAATAAATATTTGTTGAGTTTAACAGAGACTGTATCATTTAAGACAAAGCAAAGATAAATGATTATCTCTTCAACACATGGTGTGGGGAAAACTAGATATCCATATGCAGAAGAAAGAAATTGGACCCTTATCTCACACTATATATAAAAATCAATTCAAAATGAATTAAAGATTTAAGCATAAGACCTGAAACTATACAATAGAGAAAACGTAGGGGAAAGTCTGCTTGATAATGGCCTGGGAAATTTTTTTTTGGATAAGACACCAAAAACACAGGCAGCAAAAGCAGCAATAGTCAAGATTGCATCAAACAAAAACTTCTGCACTGCGAAAGAAACAATCAAAACAGTGAAAAGACAATCTATGGAATGGGAAAAAATATTTGCAAACCATATATCTGATAAAAGGCTAATATCTAAAATATAGAAGGAACACAAACAACATAATAGCAAAAGCAACAAATAACCTGATTTAAAAATGGGCAAAGGACTTGAGTAGACATTCCTCAAAAAATGGCAAACACATATATGAAAAAATACTAAACATCATTAATCATCAAAGAAATGCAAATCAAAACCACAATGAGATATCACCTTACACTTGTTAGAATGACTATTACCAGAAAGACAAAAGATATGAAAATATTTGTGTGGGCAAGAATGTGGAGAAAAGAGAACCCTTGTTGCTGTTGGTGGAAATGTAAGTTGGTACAACGGTTATTGAAAACAGTATGGTGATGTTTTTGCATATATATATATGTGTGTATATATATATATATATATATATATATATCACATACACACAGAATGGGGTATTATTTAGCCTTTTAAAAGAGGAAATTCTGCTATTTTAGAAAATGTGAATAAACCTGGAGGAGATTATGCTAAGTGAAATAAGCCAGGCACAGCAAGACTAATACCACATGATCTCACTCATGTGAAATCTAGAAAATCTGAACTCATAGAAGCAGAGAGTAGAGTGGTGGTTATCATGGGCTGGAGAATGAGAGAAATGGGAGATGCTTGTCAAATGGTACAAAGGTTCAATTTTGCAAGATGAATAAGTTCTGGAGACCTAATGTACAACAATGCGACTCCAGTTAACAGTACCACATTGTATAACTGAATTTTCTGAGGGTAGAGCTTATGTGTTCTCAACCCACAGAAAAAAAAGAAAAGAAAATGGTAACTATGTGAGGTGAGGCATATGTTAATTTGCTTGATTGTGGTAATCATTTCACTGTATGTATATGGTGAAATACCTCAAGTTGTATATCCTAAATATGTACAATTTTTACTTATCAAAGATACCTCAATAAGTCTGAAAAAGAGATGATTCTGAAAGGATAACCAAGGTCTCTGAAACAAGACTATATAAAATAAAGACTTGTTTAAGTACAGAAAGGCTATTTCTATCAGAGAATCTTTGCTTGGAAAATGAACTAGCTAAATACGTCTCTGAATAACACAAGAGAAGCATACACCATTTTTATGGTGGTAGACCTGAAGGAAACATGTACTTTGCAAGAAAACCAGACCACAGAAACAGCTGTGGCATATGAATAGAAGTCTTTCTGAATATTTGATGAAGTGCCAGAGGTTGCCTGTTGCATAGTTATTTAGAAATACGTGGCTGTTGCATACAGTTACTTAGAAATGTTGCCTCTGGAAAAAAAAAAAAAAGAAAGAAACGTTGCCTTTGTTAATACTGACATAATAATAACAACTTTCAACCACCACGCTGTATAGTTTGAACAGATATAAGAAAATAATGGAATGTAATTCTAGAAATGCAGATTGCAACTTAATTTTAAAGTTCTTTGAATACTGATACACTTTCAGTATCTTTCCTCTCTCTGCATTAAAACTTTAGGAGCTATTTCTGGTATCTTTTTAATCTTAATCATCATAATCGTTTATAGGTCAATTGCTAAGCCCTTTTAATAGCTTTCCCATCAGCATCATTTCCCTCCTTTCTATTACTGCTGCCGCATAAGTTCATTTGACATCTTCCTATTTATTCTATGTAGGCTAGCTAAGTCCTTACCACTAGGGTCTCTTTCCAATCTATCCTACACCCTACTGTGTGGTTAATTTTCTGGAAGCACATCTCTATGATGGTGTTCACAGGATCAAAACCAAACAAGCAAGAAGCAACAACAACAACAAATTACAATAGACTGCCTACTACATAAAATCCAAATACTGTAAGATTAGGGAGAGAGATACAAAGAGAGAAAGACCCAAGAGGAGTGTGGGTACCTCTCTTATTGTTCCTTGTTAGTCTAATATATCAGTTTCTCTTCCTTTGTTTCCTCCTTTAAAAGTTAATACTTCATAGGCGGGTGTTGAACAATGAGAACACGTGGACACAGGGAGGGGAGCATCACACACTGGGGTCAGTTGTGGGGGCTAGGGGAGGGACAACAGTGGGTGGGGAGGTTGCGAAGGGATAATGTGGGAAGAAATGCCAGATATAGATGATGGGGGACTGGAGGCAGAAAACCACCTTGCCTTGTGTGTACCTATGCAACAGCCCTGCATGATCTTCACATGTAGCCCAGCACCTAAAGTACAAAAAAAAAAGTTAACATTTCAGGTAATTCACTAATATTTAGGTAATATGTCCATTAGATAATTCTTTTTGCATAGCAAATGGAAAAAATACTTAAAGGATTTATCATTTCCAGGGTTGTTACTAGTGCAGAAAAAAAAGATATGGATATATGCTCCTGGGGGAAGTGTAAAATGGAATTGGTTTCATGATCAGAGGCACATATACTATGTAGTTTGGGTTTTTACAGTTTAAATAAAGTTTATTAGATGTAATTTACATGTAATAAGATACACCCACTGAAGTGTACTGTTAGGTGATTATTTTTCAAAAGTATATAAACACTAACCCAATTAAGATAAATTTCATCAACCCAAAGAGATCACTCACATCCCTTTACTGTCACTGTTTCTCCACCCTTCACCAAAGACATTCTGCCTTCTTTTATTATGGATTAATTTTTTCTGTTCCAGAATTTTATGTAGAATCATACAGTGTGTGTTCTTTTGTGTTGAGCTTCTTTAATTAAAACAATGGTTCTGAAATGTGTGCATATTGGTATGTATCAGTACTTTATTCCTTACCATTACTGAGTAGTTCAAATGTAGCTCCACTAAAATTTGTTTCTATACTCATTTGTTGATACTTTTTAAAATTATTGCCTATTATGAAAAAGCTGTTATTAAAATTCATATGTAAGTCTTTGTGTGAACATGTGGTTTTATTTGTCTTGGGCAAACACCCAGGAGTGAAATTGCTAGCTTATAAGGTAAGTATATATTTAGCTTTATAAGAAGCTTCCAAAATATTATCCAAAGTGGATGTACCATTTTACATTTCCACCAGTGTTGGATGAAAGTACTGACTGCTCCACATTTTGGCCAACACTTGATATCATCACTTCTTAAAATTTTAGACATTTTTGTAGGTGTGTAGTTATATTTTATTGTGTTTGAATTTGCTTTATTCTAATAACTAGTGGTTGAACATACTATCATATTGGCCATTTATATATCTTCTTGTGAAAGAAGTCTGTTCAAATACTGTAAATTAAAATGTTTAATTTTTTGTCTTTCTATTATTTAATTATGAGAATGTAATATATTAGTTCTTTACCAGTTGTGTTATGAATATTTTCTCCATCTGTGGTTTGCCTTCTCATTTTATTAAAGATGCTTTTCCATGTGGCACATATACACCATGGAATACTATGCAGCCATAAAAAAAGATGAGTTCATGTCCTTTGCAGGGACATGGATGAATCTGGAAACCATCATTCTCAGCAAACTGACCCAAGAACAGAAAACCAAACACTGCATGTTCTCACTCTTAAGTGGGTGTTGAACAATGAGAAAACATGGACACAGGGAGGGGAACATCACACACTGGGGTCTGTTGGAGGGTGGGGGCTAGGGAGGGATAGCAGGGGGTGGGGAGATTGTGGAGGGATAACATTAAGAGAAATACCTAATGTAGGTGACGGGGGGAGGGAGGCAGCAAACCACCATGGCATATGTATATCTATGTAACAATGCTGCATGAGCTGCACATGTACCCCAGAACTTAAAGTAAAATAAAATAAATACAAAGATGCTTTTCCAAGGGCAGAAGTTTTTAAAGTTTTAGTTTTACAAGCAATTTAAAGAGCAGGCATCACCTAAAGCAAAAGAACAGAGGTGATGCCAATTTTGAAGAGCAGAAATTTTTAGTTTTATAAGCAAATTACCTGCAATTTCTTCTTTAGGGACCAAAGTTTTAGAAACTCTGGCTTTAAGAAAATGCAAGCCTCAGCTTTAGTTTTCTACCTGTCCATTATTCACTTGGGATGCTAGAAAATTGTAGAATTGGGATAGAATCCAGAAGAATCTTACCAAAGTCCAAGAATGAGACAGCCATTTTTGTTTATATTAATAGCTCTGCTTAGTATACAATATGCGATGAACAGTGTGCTAAAAACTGTACATTTAATATGTAATCTTTACAAAAAAGCCTTACTAAAGAAACCAGGTGTGTTAGTCCATTCTAGCACTGCTATGAAGAAATACCTGGCTGGGTGTGGTGGCTCACGGCTCACGCCTGTAACCCCAACCTTTTGGTAGTCCGAGGCAGATGGATCACATGAGTTCAGGAATTCGAGACCAGCCTGACCAACATGGCGAAACCTTGTCTCTACTACAAATACCAAAAAAATTAGCTGGGCATGGTGTCATGCACCTGTAGTCCCAGCTTCTTGGGAGGCTGGTTTGGGAGACTTGCTTGTACCTGGGAGGCAGAGGTTGCAGTGAGCCAAGATCGTGTCACTGCACTTTAGCCTTGGCAACAGAGTGAGACTCCATCTCAAAAAACAAAAAGAAAGAAAAACCTGAGACTGGGTAATTTATAAAGAAAAGTGGTTTAATTGGCTCATGGTTCTGTAGTCTCTATAAGAAGCATACTGGCTTCTGCTTTTGGGGAGGCCTTAGGAAACTTACAATCATGGTGGAAGATGAAGGCAAAGCAGGCACGTTTTACATAGCTGGAGCAGGAGCAGGAGAGTGATGGGGGAGGTACCACACACTTTAAAATGACCAGATCTCATGAGAACTCACTCACTAGAACAGTACCAGGGGGGATGGTGCTAAACCATTCATGAGAAATTCCCCTCATGATCCAGTCATTTCCCACCATGCCCTACCTCCAACAAGGGGGATTACCTTTCCACATGAGATTTGGGCAGGGACACATATCCAAACCATATCACTGGGATTTAGAGTACAAAAGTTGTATACTAAAAGCATACACATCATCAGTAGCAGAGATAAAGTCTACCTGACTCCAAAGCCCTTTGAATCTTTGAAAATATGCAATATCTAAGAAATCTTTTGCTGGGCACAGTGGTTCATGCCTATAATCTCAGCCCTTTGGGAGGCCAAGGCAGGAGGATCACTTGAGCTTAGACTAACCTGAGTAGCATAGTGAGACCTCATCCCTATAAGAGATTAAACAAAATTAGCTATGTGTGGAGGCGAGCACCTCTGGTCCCAGTCACTTAAGAGGTTAAGATGAGTGGATTGCTTGATCTCGGGATCTGCAGACTGCAGTGAACAGTCATCATACCACTGCACTCCAGTATGGGTGGCAGAGTGAGACTCTGTCTCAAAATAATAATAACAACAGTAAGAATAATAATTTCCATTGTTCATTGTTCATATGTAGAAAAATAATTGAATTTTAAATGTGGAATTTATGTCCCAAACCTTGCTATATTTACTTAATGCATACAGTAGTTTTACTTAAGATTCTTGATGATGTTCCAGGTATAAAATCATGTTATTTCTTCCTTTATATGTGCATTCCTTTTATTTGTTTTTCTTGCTGTAATACACTGGTGAAGGTTTATAGTACAATTGCAAGTATGATGTGTTAGATATGACATGGCATCTCTTTTCTTTTTTTTTTCTTTCTCTTTTCAATCCTATTTTACAAATGACTTGGTGTTGATTTTCACTTTCTTTGAGTGTGACTTTCTGTACTGAAGTAGATGGAAAGCAAAACAGTAAATTTCCCTGACTTCCTTGCCACCAGGGTTTCACATGTGATTAGATTCCACCAATTCGATGCACCTACACACATTTGGAAAAGTGGTGCTAAACAGGAGGTCCCTTTACTTCTGCTTTTGACTATTTACTAATTGCAAACATGGTTATAGAAATGTGGGGGTTTTATGCAGTGTCTGGTCCCCAGTTTCATAGCTATCAAGAGGAAATTGCAATGCCAGTGGCATCAGCTTCTTGAGTTCTGAATTGCAGCTACAGTGTTTGTTTTGTTTTAACTTTAATAGCTCTAGTGGCAGATTCTTGATACCAACCTTCCCGATTACAGCAAAGGAGGTAACTCCTCTGGGAGGTCAGTTCCATGGTGTTTGGGAAATCACTCCTGAGCTCAACTTATAACTCACTCTTTCAGCCCTTCCAGTGATTTTATAATGATCCCTGTATTAAATCTATTTTAAGTACTTCAGATGGTTTCTCTTTAGGACAGACATTTAACAATCGCCTCAGTAGCCAATAATCAGCAGAAGCAGAGATAAACAGTTAGTTGAGGGATAAGAAATTAAGTCTTTGAAGAGACAGGTGTGCCAGAGTCTCCATCACAAGAAAAGAAAGCACTATCCTAGTTAGCAGGGAACCAGGACCACAGCTTCAGAACAGGCTGTGCTGCAACACAACCTGTGGGTTGAGTTGGTAAACCTCCTTCTTGGGAAATGGCTTCCAGATTTCCATTCTAGTCATCCTCCTCGATACAAATTTTAGTTTTTTAGTGGTTGGTTTTTTTTTTGTGGGTGGACAGGGTTTTGCTCTATCACCCAGGCTAGAGTGCAATGCTGCGATCGTGGCTCACTGCAGCCTTGACCTCCTGGGCTCCATGTGATCCTCCCACTTTAGCCTCCCAAGTAGCTGGGCACAAGGTTTGTGTCACCACACCCAGCTAATTATTTTTTTCATTTTTAAACATTATTAGTAGAGACAGGGTTTCACCATGTTGCCCAGGCTGGTCTTGGAACCCTGAGCTCAAGTGATCCTCCCACCTCAGCCTCCCAAAATGCTGAGATTACTAGTGTGAACCACCCTGCCCAGGCTTAAATTTTGTATATAACTAGCAAAGTTTACTCCAAATGTCCCTCTATCACTGCAGTCTGGGATTGCATTAGCTTTTTTGGAAGCTATGTCATAACATTGGATCACATTATGTTTCCAGTTAATGAAAATTCCCACATCTTCACCCAGGAACTTATGTTGATTCAAATCTACTTACCCTTGTATTTAGGCAGTTGGTGTTTTGTACCCTTGTATTTAGGCAGTTGGTGTTTTGAAACTATGGAAGGACTGACCAAAAAATTATCTTCTTTCATAGAATTCAATTATTTTTGTTCAAAGAAATTTGCATCAATGCCTTTAATTGCTCAGTTTTGCTGCTATGGCAACACTGTTAGTTGTTACTATTTTTTCAGCCATTACATTTCTCATCAACTTCTCCCTCCTATTTTCCAACTGGCATGTAACACGAAAATTTGTTGTTGTTGTTCTCATTTTGTAGCTGAGGTCATTATTTTTTTTTGAGATGGAGTTTTGTTCTTGTTGCCCAGGCTGGAGTGCAATGGCACAATCTCTGCTCACCGCAACCTCCACTTCCTGGGTTCAAGTGATTCTCCTGCCTCAGCCTCCCAAGTAGCTGGGATTACAGGCATGCACCACCATACCTGGCTAATTTTGTATTTTTAGTAGAGATGGGGTTTTGCCACGTTGGTCAGGCTGGCCTCAAACTCCTGACCTCAG
>CAUYLG010000093.1:0-14552 GCA_963573385.1 Cacajao melanocephalus | reverse complement strand
GTCAAGATAAGTCTTAGTTTGCAAATCATCTGGGTTGTAGTAGAAATAACAGATCTTAGTTATTTATTACAGGGCACAGGGGCCATGATGGAATTAGCTAGGGCTGTTTATTCTAGTCACTACCGGTAAGTAAAGGCTAGTAATTTTGGCCGTTACTGATAAGGAAGGTATGCAGCCTTTGCAGAGAAAGGCTAGCAGTTTTATTTACATAAGCCAAGGCCAGCAGTTATTGTGAGGAGAATGGGGCAGCCGTTACAACTTATTTTAAAACACAACTTTGTCTTTTATAAAATAGTGTTGTTCAGGTACTAACTTTAGGCCAGCTATAGCACAGATTGCTTGAGCCTAAGAGATTAAGGCTGCAGTGAGCCATGATTGTGCCATTGCATTCCAGTCTAGGTGATAAAGTGAGACCCTATCTCTCAGAAAAACTTTTTTAAAAATTTTATTTATTTATTTATTTTTGTATAAAGATGGGGTTTCACCATGTTGGTCAGACTGGTTTCGAACTCCCAACCTCAGGTGATCTGCCCGCCTCGGCCTCCAAAGTGCTTGGATTACAGGCGTGAGCCACCACGCCCAGCCAGAAAATCTTTTTTAGGCTATGGTGGCTTACACCTATAATCCCAGCATTTTGGGAGGCTGAGGCAGGTGGATCACCTGAGGTCAGGAGTTCAAGACCAGCCTGGCCAACATGGCAAAACCTCATCTCTACTAAAAATACAAAAATTAGCTGGGCTTGATGGTGCATGCCTGTAATCCCAGCTACTCAGGAGGCAGAGGCTGCAGTGAGCAGAGATGATGCCACTGCACTCCAACCTGGGCTTCCAAGTAAAACTCTGTCTCAAAAAAAAAAAAAAAGAAGAAAAAAAGAAAGAAACTTTTTAAATAAAAAATTAGCTGTATGTGGTGGTGCACACCTGTAGTCCCAGCAAGGTGGGGGGCTGAGATGGGAGGATGGTTTGAGGCTGGGAGGTTGAAGCTGCAGTGAACTGTCATTATGCCATTGCACTTCAGCCTAGGTGACAGAGCAGAACTTTGTCTCAAAACAAAACAAAAAACACACACAAAAAAACACGAAAAGCAATAAAGGACTAATGAAAGGCCACAAGATTAGGAATATGGGATGGGCTGAAATTCTGCTAAATGTAGGCATAGTTTCTATAATCCCTTATGCTCAGCAGTCAGGTGGCCAGAGGCAACAGGATTTGTGACTTCCTCTTGCTCCTATAGATAACATTACCTGTAGAATTTAAGATTTGTCTTTTTTTTTTTTTTTTTTTGAGATGGAGTTTCAAGCTTGTTGCCCAGGCTGGAGTGCAATGGCGAGATCTCGGCTCACCACAAACTCTGTCTTCCAGGTTCAAGCGATTCTCCTGCCTCAGCCTCTTGAGCAGCTGGGATTACAGGCATGCGCCACCATGCCTGGCTAATTTTGTATTTTTAGTAGAGACAGGGTTTCTCTATGTTGGTGTGGCTGGTCTCGAACTCCTGACCTCAGGTGATCCACCCGCCTTGGCCTCCCAAAGTGCTGGGATTACAGGCGTGAGCCACTGCACGGGGCCAAGATTTGTCTTTTGAGATTTTTTTTCCCCAGATTTTCTGGCAACCAGCTGATCTTGCCCCAACCTGTGACTCACAACTCAGCCAGTCCTGTGGCCCCACCTGGAGGCAAACTCAGTGCAGGAGGACCATTGTCCATATCTCTGTCATTTCATCTCCAACCCATTCCCTGCCCCCTGCCCACCAAATTGTCCATAAAAAGCCTAACCTTGGCTGGGTGCAGTGGCTCATGCCTGTAATCCCAGCACTTTGGGATACTGAGGCAGGTGGATTACCTGAGGTCAGGAGTTCAAGAGCAGCCTGGCCAACTTGGTGAAACCCTGTCTCTCCAAAAAAAGAAAAAAAAAACCCCTAGCCTCTGACTTTTCAGAGACACTGATTTGTGTAATAACTCCAACTACTGCATGACCAGCCTTGAGTTAATAAAACTCTCTACTGCAAGATCACAGTCTCAGTGAACTGGTTTTGTTTGTGCAGCAGGCAGGAAGAACCCACAAGGCGATTACACTTTTGCTTGTGCCCTTCCCATATAGACTAGGTCTTTCTTCCTCTCTAAGTCTCAGAATCTTTCTTTTTTTATTTTTATTTATTATTTTTTTTTTTATAGAGACAGGGTTTCACCGTGTTAGCCAGGATGGTCTTGATTTCCTGACCTCGTGATCCACCTGCCTCAGCCTCCCAAAGTGCTGGGATTATAGGCGTGAGCCACCAGGCCCAGCCAGTCTCAGAATCTTTCTGTAAAACAGAAGAATTGGCTGGATGATCTCTAAATCCTTTCCACTTGGAACTGGTCTGAGTCCTGCAGCAGCCCCTTGTCCACACTGTACTCCAAATGAGAGTTCTCAGGGAGAGTAACCCAGGAAAGGTGAGGTGGAAAGAGGAGAGGCAGCCAGGCCCTTCTGCATGCCTTCCTCTCTGCCTCCATTGCCATCCAATATTCCTAAGAGGTAGGGGCCAGGGTGTACCTGCCCTGGATAGGGGACCATGGGGAAGTGCTGCCTATCCCTCATTTTTACCACCTGAGCACCCCAACACCTTGATCCCATTCAGGTTCAAGACTGTGCTGTCCCCAGTCCAAGGCTACCCCAGCACAGAAAGCACCCAGCAGACAACTGGCCCTGAGGATGCTTCCAGGAAAGCCAGAATAAGGTGCCTCAAATACTACAGTGTGGGCTCAGGAGTACACTCCTAATTAGACAGGCATAGTAGCGTGTGCCTGTAGTCCCAGCTACTCGGGAGGCTGGGGCAGGAGGATCCCTTGAGCCCAGGAGTTTTGAGGCTGCAGTGAGCTATGATGGCACTACTCCACTCCAGCCTGGGCAACAGAGTGACACCTTGTCTCAAAAAAAAGGTGGGGCCAGGTGCAGTGGCTCATACCTGTAATCCCAGCACCCAGCACTTCGGGAGGCTGAGGCAAGAAGATTGCTTGAGCTCAGGAATTCCAGACCAGCCTAGTCAACACAGCGAGACCCTAGCTCTACGAAAAAATTGAAAATAAATTAGTAAATAATAAATAAAGGTGTCAGGCTCCTGAGGTTCATATTCTAGCTCTACCCTACGTAACCTTGCACTAGGATACCACCTCTCTGAGCTTCAGTTCTTTCATATGTGAAACGAGATGACAGCAGTACATAGGGTAGAGGATCTTCATGAGGGTTAAATAAGATAAAGTATGTAAAATACTCAATGTCTAGTGTAGAGGGAGTTTTTGTTGTTGTCGTTGTTATTTTGAGATGAAGTCTCACTCTGGCATCCAGGCTGTAGTGCAGTGGCATGATCTCAGCTCACTGCAACCTCCGCCTCTGGGTTCAAGCGATTCTCCCGCTTCAGCCTTTTGAGTAGCTGGGATTACAGGTGCGTGCCACCACATCCAGCTAATTTTTGTATTTTTAGTGGAGACGGGGTTTTACCATGTTGGCCAGGCTGGTCTTGAACTACTGACCTCAGATGATCTGCCTGCCTCGGCCTCCCAAAGTGCTGAGATTACAGGTGTGAGCCACCGCGCCCAGCCCATAGAGAAAGTTTATTGAGTTACTCATTCAACAAAAAGGTGTTAGTGCTTCCTATGTGTCATGTATTGGGAATTACAGCAGCAAAACTGCATTAATTGAGCTTGCCTTTAAATGAGGAGTGTGTAGGGGGGAATGAACAAGAATGAATAAATAATGCCAGGCAGTAAAATTGCTACAAAAACATGATGAAGGGGCTGGGTGAGGTGGCTCACGCCTGTAATCCCAGCACTTTGGGAAGCCGAGGCGGGAGGATCACGAGGTCAGGAGATTGAGGCCATCCTGGCTAGCAAGGTGAAACCCCATCTCTACTACAAATATAAAAAATTAGCCGGGCGTGGTGGTGTGTGCCTGTAGTCCCAGCTACTTAGGAGGCTGAGGCAGCTCCTGCCTCACTTGAACCCGGAAGGTGGAGGTTGCAGTGAGCTGAGATCATGCCACTGCACTCCAGCCTGGGTGACAGAGCAAGACTCCGACTCAAAATAAAAAACATGATGCAGGAGAAAAGGTGCTGGAGTATAACAGAAAGAAGTGAGAGGGCGGGGGAGGTAGACAGCAGTCCCCTCTGATAGAGGATTTCAGCATAGACGAAGGAAGTGAGAAAATAAGCCATGCAGATATCTGTTGGCAGGGGGTTTCAAGCAGGGGACCAGAAAGTGCCAAGGCCCCGAGGTTGAGGTTTGGGAAGTCTGCAGGTGAGGCTGGAGGAGGAGGAGAGGGGTGGAATATGTAGTCAGGGAGGAGCTAGAATCTGTGGGGCCCTGCAGGCCATGTGAGAACACAGGCTTTCATCTTAGTAAGAGGAGCCATAGAAGCCAGGTGTGGTGGCATGCACTTGTAGTCCCAGCTACTCAGGAGGCTGAGGCAGGAGGATTGCTTGAGCCCAGGAGTTCAAGTCCAGCGTGGACAACATAGCAAAATCCTGTCTATTAAAAAAAGAAAAAAGAAAAAATATCCTTCCTGTAGGAGATAGCTAAGAAAAAAAGAGAGAGAGAAGCCATAGAGGGTTTTGTACTCAGGACAATATGGCATGATCTTTGTTTTTTTTTTTTTTTTTTTTAAGATGGAGTCTCGCTCTGTCACCAGGCTGGAGTGCAGTAATGTGAGCTCAGCTCACTGCAGCCTCCACCTCCCGGGTTCAAGCGATTCTCCTGCCTCAGCTTCCTGAGTAGCTGAGACTACAGGTGTGCGCTGCCATGCCCAGTAAATTTTTGTATTTTTAGTAGAGACAGGGTTTCACCATATTAGCCAGGATGGTATCGATCTGTTGACCTCATGATTCACTCGCCTTGGCCTCCCAAAGATTACAGGCATGAGCCATAGCACCTGGTCCCTGATATTCGTTTTAAAAGGCTGCTACAGCCAGGTGTGGTGGTTCATGCCTGTAATCCCAGCACTTTGGGAGGCTGAGAAGGGTGGATCCCTTAAGCTCACAAGTTTGAGAGTGGACTGGGCAAAACGTCAAAACCCAGTCTCTACAAAAAATACAAAAATTAGCTGAGCATGGTGGCACATGCCTGTAGTCCCAACTACTTAGGAGGCTGAGGTTGGAGGATGGCTTGAGCCTGGGAGGTGGGGGTTGCAGTGAGCTGATGTGACGCCACTACACTCCAGCCTGGGCAATAGAGCCAGACTTTGTCTCAAAAATAAATAAATAGGACTGGCACAGTGACTCATGCCTGTAATCCCAGTACTTTGGGAGGCTAAGGAGGGCAGATCACCTAAGGTCAGGAGTTTGAGACCAGCCTGGCCAACAAGGTGAAACCCCATCTCTACTAAATATATAAATATTAGCTGGGTATGGTGGCACGCACCTGTAGTCCCAGCTGCTCAGGAGGCTGAGACAGGAGAATCATTTGAACCCAGGTGGTGAGGTTGCAGTGAGCCGAGATCATGCCATTGCACTCCAGCCTGGGAAACACAGTGAGACTATGTCTCAAAATAATAATAATGATAAATAAATAAGTAAAGGCTGCTGCGAGAGGAAAAGACTATAAGAGAACAAGGGTGGCATCAGGAATCTCCAAATTAGAGGTAGATTGTAACGATCCAGGCAAGAGATGATGGTGGACTGGACTAGTTGCAAAGGTAGAAAGAAGCATTACCTGTAATAATTATCTCCAGACTGGCTGGGCGCAGTGGCTCTCGCCTGTGATCCCTGCACTTTGGGAGGCTGAAGGGGGAGTATCACAAAGTTAGGAGTTCAAGACCAGCTTAACCAACATGGTAAAATCCATCTCTATTAAAAATACAAAAATTAGCTGGGCATGGTGGCATGTGCCTGTGATCCCAGCTACTCAGGAGGCTGAGCAGGAGATGGAGGTTGCAATGAGCCGAGGCCACTGCACTCCAGCCTGGGCGACAGAGCAAGACTCCATCTTAAAAAATCGGCCGGGTGTGGTGGCTCACGCCTGTAATCCAAGCACTTTGGAGGCCAAGGCGGGTGGATCACCTGAGGTTGGGAGTTCAAGACCAGCCTGACCAACATGGTGAAACCCCGTCTTTATAAAATAATAATAATAATAATATACCCCAAAACCTAAAATGCAATAAAAAAAATAAGTAAATTAAAAAATAAATAAATAAATAAAAATAATTATCTCTAGATTATAGGACGTAGCCCTCGTCATCCCACATACCAGCTCACCAACCACTTACCCAGGTGGCCACGTTGAACTGGTATCTTTGGAAGAGGTTGCTCATGTCAACAGTGTAATGCCCCTGGTAGCCACATGCCTTCCACCAGGGTGAGTAGAGGTGGTAAAGGTAGAGGCCAATGCCCTGAATCATGCCACAGTCTTCTAGGACCTGCAGAAAAGAATCAGTCCAAAGTCTTTCTGAGGTTGAGGGTGAAACACAACTTGCTGTTCTTCCTGGCCAACACCAATTGACACCAAGGTCCCAATTTCTTGACATCCCACATGATAGACGCTGCCAGCACAGCATGTGGGACCTAAGCTTGTGCCCTGTGGCTTCCTAGAGGGAAGGGCAGTCTTGGAGCTGACTCCAGGAGACACATCCACCCCATACCACAGGGAGCTGGGGGATGCTGCGCCCTCCCCCACCCAGGAGAGAGCTACTAAGTATCAACTGGCTTCACCAAGGCAGTGGGCTCGATTATGCTGTAGGGATCAGAGCTCACAACGTTTTTTTCTTTTTTTTGGAGACAGGGTCTCGCTCTGTTGCCCAGGCAGGAGTGCAGTGGCACAGTCATAGCTCACTGCCACCTCAAACTCCTGGGCTCAAGCCTCAGCCTCCCAAGCAGCTAGGACTACAGGCACATGCCAACATGCACACTAATTTAAAAAAAAAAATTTTTTTTGAAACAAAATTTTTTTAAAACCACAAGAGTTTCACTCTTGTTGCCCAAACTGGAGTGCAAAGGCACGATCTCAGTTCACTCCAACCTCTGCCTCCTGGGTTCAAGTGAGTCTCCTGCCTCAGTCTCCCTAGTAGCTGGGATTACAGGCATAAGCCACTGTGCCTGGCCCCATAATTTTATTTAATTGGCCTATTTAGGTAGGCCAAAGACTCTATAGTCCTATCATCTCACCCATTCCCACTCTTAGTAGCTGTGAAACTATCTCCACTTGAGCATACACAGAAGAAAGTTTGCAAGACTGCATGGCAGCCAAACTTCTTGGCAGAAACCTGACAGTGCCCAGTAAACACTCTTAAAATGCTAATTCTTATTTGAAAACCAAATTTTGGTAGGCTGTAATAACTCCCCATGCACAATAATCCTCTGTCAAGGGTCAAATGGAAGTCCAAGGCACTTGAAATATTTGGATTCCAGCAATAGCTAATCAGAACTTGAGGGCCCAGCAGCAGGCAGGGAGCAGAGTTGAAATCACTGCTCTAGGACAGTCTTCTCTGAATTGTCACCATTTCTTGTGAGACCTCCTGCTGCTTTTTATTTTGCCTTTTTTTTTTTTTTTTGAGACAAAGTCATGCTCTTGTCCCCCAGACTGGAATGCAATGGCACGACCTCAGTTCCCTGCAACCTCTGCCTCCCTGCTTCAAGTGATTCTCCTGCCTCAGCCTCCGGAGCAGCTGGGATTACAGGCACCTGCAACCACACCCGGCTAATTTTTGCATTTTTAGTAGAGACGGGATTTCACCATATTGGCCAGGGTGGTCTCAAACTCCTGACCTCAGGTGATCCACCTGCCTTGGCCTCCCAAAGTGCAGGGATTACAGGCATGAGCCACTGCACCCTGTCTATTTATTTATTTAATTTATTTTTTTTAGAGAGGAAGTTTTGCTCTTCTTGCCCAGGCTGGAGTGCAATGGTACGATCTCACCTCACTGCAACCTCCACCTCCCAGTTTCGAACAAGTCTCCTGCCTTAGCCTCCCAAGCAGCTGGGATTATAGGCCTGTGCCACCATGTCTGGCTAATTTTATATTTTTAGGAGAGATGGAGTTTCTCCATGTTGGTCAGGCTGGTCACGAACTCCCAACCTCGGGTGATCCACCCGCCTCGGCCTCCCAAAGTGCTGGGATTACAGACATGAGCCACTGTGCCCAACCTGGCCTATTTATTTCTAAATTTTTTGTAGAGACAGTCTCACTATGTTGACCAGGCAGGCTGGTCCTACCTTGGCCTCCCAGAGGGTTGGGATTACAGGCATGAGCCACCATGCCTGGCCAGGAATAAGATTTTTTTTTGGATATGGAGTTTTGCTCTTGTTGCCCAGGCTGGAGTAGAATTGAGCAATCTCAGCTCACTGTAACTTCCGCCTCCTTGGTTCAAGCGATTTTCCTGCTTCAGACGCCTGCCACCACGCCCAGCTAATTTTTGTATTATTAGTAGAGACAGAGTTTCACCATGTGGGCCAGGCTGGTCTCAAACTCCTGACCTCAGGTGACCTGACCACCTCGGACTCCCAAAATGTTGGGATTACAGGCATGAGCCACCACGCCTGGCTGGGAGCCTATTTAAATGTCATCCTCAATATAGTCAATATTTGGGCCATTTTTTCTTACAGTAAAATTTTGTCTGTTTCTTTTAATGCAGTTTCTACATGGAATTTGGACACTTTGGCCTTCCAGGAACTGAAGTCTGAGCTAACTGAGGTTCCTGCTTCCCGAATTTTGAAGGAGAGCCCATCTGGCCATCTCAAGAGCGGAGAGGGAGCCAACGGTATGAAGTTAGGTTTCTTCCCTTTTGTGCCCACATGGTCTTCATTCATGTCTAGTGCTGTGTTCAGAGAATCAGTACAGGGTAAATGCCCACCCAAGGGGAAACGAGTAACTTCCCTGGGAGCAGAGGGAGGAGAGGAGGAGAAGAACAGAATTCTCTGTCTCTCTGGTCCCTTGTCAGAGCAGGTCTGCAGGAGTCAGCCTTTCTAGCAAAGCCCTATACCCTATCACCCACACGTGGAAGGCTGGGCTGGGCTGAGTTGACTGGGCTGCACAGGGGAAGATAAGAGATGTGTTGATTTCACCCACTTGATGGTCATGTAGAATTAAGTGCACCTGAGAAATTACATTTTCAGTAGCACCTTCATATCTTTCTTTTAAGGACAGGTGTACACAAAGCACCATCTCAGCCACAATCTGTTAGTAACAGCATGTTTTCTGAACTTTGGCCACTTAGGAAAACTACAGTTTGGCTCTCTCCATAGAGTTCCCTGAAAGTCCAACTTTATGACTAATACTGTAGTTTCCAGAAACTTTGACTATCCATGTTATTGACAATTACTACTAGCACTGAAAGGCATGCAGGCAGGTAGAGGTTATAAAATACTTAAAACATGGTTCTCTGAGATATGAGCAGCAAAGTGTTTCTACTTTCTATGAGGAAACCGAAGGTACCCATTAAAAGTACAGAAATCTGGGCCAGGCACGGTGGCTCATGCCTGTAAGCCACTGTAAGTGATGCACTTTGGGAGGCTGAGGTGGGAGGATCATTTGAGGTCAGGAGTTCAAGACCAGCCTGGCCAACATGGTGAAAAATGTTTAGTAGAGAAAAATCTCTACCAAAAATACAAAAATTAGCTGGAAGTGGTGGCACACACCTGTAATCTCAGCTACTTGGGAGGCTGAGGCAGGAGAATTGCTTGAACCCAGGAGGCAGAGGTTGCAGTGAGCCAAGCTCACACCACTGCCCTCTAGCCTGGGTGACAGAGTGAGACTCGATCTCAAAAAAAAAAAAAAAAAAAAATTACAGGACTCTGTTGTGATTCTGCTAACTCTAAATTTTCAACTCTCTCTTCACTACATTTAAAAAATTATTTTCTAAACCAAATTAGCCAGGTGTGGTGGCAGGCACCTGTAGTCCCAGCAACTCAGGAGGCTGAGGTGGGAGGATCGCTTGAGCCTGGGAGTTGAGGCTGCAGTGCACTGCGATTGCGCCACTGTACTCCAGCCTAGGTAACAGGGCAAGACCCTGTCTCAAAAAATAATTATTTTCATGTTTATTATATTAAAATGATGCATGAAACATGTGACTTATCAGATAGGGCTTGAGAAACTTTGTTGTGTGGAGATTATTCTTATGAGTCGCTTTTTCTTTCTCCTATCTTATAGTAATGAAATAAACCAGGCATGAAAGTCACAATAAGTAATACAATGAACACCCATGAGTCCCTGCCCAGCTTAAGTAGAATATTGCAAATGCAAGTGAGGCCCTCTGTGCAACTTTCATCTTTATAACTGATACTAAGTGAACTGTACTTCAAATATTTTATAGCTCCCACTCCCAAGCGTGGCCCTCAGTGCTAGCAATAACTGTCAATAACATGAATCACAGATTGGTCACATAACATATACCATATATTTACTCTATACCAGCACTTATATAGAATTACATATAAAATTTCCAACAGCCTTGCTACCCAAAACACTATTAGTATCCCCTTTTTACAAATGGGATAACTGAGGTGTAGAGAGCTAAGTAACTTACTGAAAGTCACACAGCCAGGGGGTAGCAGAGCCCGGCTTTAAACCCAGATGATCTGTCTCCAGGGTTCTCATATCTACTGGCTCTGCCAAGCTTCCTAATGGTCACAGTCTGTGTTTGGAAAGATTATGCGTAAGTGGTGCTTTGTGTTCTTTTCTGAATTCACCAGGATGCGGAGAACTAGTTTGGGTAGGAGAGCCTCTCACGCTGAGAACAGCAGAAACAATTACTGGCAAGTATGGTGTGTGGATGCGAGACCCCAAGCCCAGCTACCCCTACACCCAGGAGACCACGTGGAGAATCGACACAGTTGGCACAGATGTCCGTCAGGTTTTTGAGTATGACCTCATCAGCCAGTTTATGCAGGGCTACCCTTCTAAGGTTCATGTACTGCCCAGGCCACTGGAAAGCACGGGCGCTGTAGTGTATGCAGGGAGCCTCTATTTCCAGGGCGCTGAGTCCAGAACTGTTGTAAGATATGAACTGAATACCGAGACAGTGAAGGCTGAGAAGGAAATACCTGGAGCTGGCTACCATGGACAGTTCCCGTATTCCTGGGGTGGCTACACAGACATTGACATGGCTGTGGATGAATCAGGCCTCTGGGTCATTTACAGCACTGATGAGGCAAAAGGTGCCATTGTCCTCTCCAAACTGAATCCAGAGAATCTAGAACTCGAACAAACCTGGGAGACCAACATCCGTAAGCAGTCAGTCGCCAATGCCTTCATCATCTGCGGCACCTTGTACACCGTCAGCAGCTACTCCTCAGCAGATGCTACTGTCAACTTTGCTTATGACACAGGCACAGGTATCAGCAAGACCCTGACCATCCCATTCAAGAACCGCTACAAGTACAGCAGCATGATTGACTACAACCCCCTGGAGAAGAAGCTCTTCGCCTGGGACAACTTGAACATGGTTACTTATGACATCAGGCTTTCCAAGATGTGAGAAGCCTCCAACACATACCAGAAAATGCAGAAGGAGATGCCAAGGGCTCCTGGGGGGAGCAAGCTGAAGGGAGAGCCAGCCAGCCAGGAGCCAAGCAGCTTTCTCTGCTTTCCAAGTTTTTATTCATCCAGAGGTTGTTCATGGTCACCATCTGACTATACAGGAATTGCAGTCTGACGGCATAGACAATTTCATATGATAATAAATACTCTTTTTTTCTGTCAGCATTTTTGGGATGTTTAATGATATAGTTCAAGTTTTCTGGTGATTTGAGGCAAAAGCTAAAAGGCATAGTTTATTCCTGAAAACCATTGCTCTTGCATGATACATGGTTACCACAAGCCACAATAAAAAACATAACTTCTAAAGGAAGCAGAATAGCTCCTCTGGCCAGCATTGAACATAAGTAAGATGTATTTACTACAATTGGCTTTTAATGCTTCAGATAGAATACAGTTGGGTCTCACATAACCCCTTGCCTTGCGAAATAAAATTATCTTACCCAACGTTCTCTTCCTTGAACTTTGTGGGAATCTTTGCTTAAGAGAAGAGTATAGATTCCAACCGTCAGGTAATTCCTTCAGGTTGGGAGATGGGATTGCAGGATGTTAAAGGCGGTGTGTGTGTGTAACTGAGAGGGTTGTGCCTGGTTTTGAGGTGTTGCTCAGGATGACACCAAGCAAACAGCAGCATCCATACCTTCCCACCTCCGTCTCCTGGTGCTCTCGGCACTACCTGAGCAATCTTTCCATCTCTCCCCTGAACGCACCCTCTATTCACCCTAGCTCCACTTCAGTTTTCGTCCGTCGTCAGGGGTATGAATTTGATAAGCCACAACCTCAGGTGGAGAAACTTATAGCATTGTTTTCTTCTTCCAACTCTTAAAACTGCTGTAAAATGTAACAAAATTTACCACCCCAGCCATTTATAAGGGCACAGCTCAGTGGTATTAAACACATTCATATTATTGTGTAGACATCATGACCATCCATCTCCAGGACATTTTTTATTTTGTAAAACTGAAACTCTATACCCATTAGTAACTCCATTATCCTCCCAGCCCCTATAGCAATATTATTATTTTCTAAATTTTTTTTTGTAGAGGCAGGATCTCACTATGTTGCCCACCTTGTCTCCTGGCCTCAAGTAATCCTCCCACTTCAGCCTCCAAAGTGCTGGGATTACAGGTATGAGCCACCACACCTGGCTGTATTATTTTTTAGTAACAAACTTAATTTCCCTCTTCAGTTGCCATCATACCTAATGGGAGAACACTCCATTTGTCAGTTCAGCTTGGATTCCATCACAGCGGGATGTTGTTAGCCAATTCAGGCTTCTCCTCTCCCCACGTCTTTGAGGTGGCATCTTTGCTTGAGATAAGTGAGGGTGAGGGCACACTGGCACTCAGGGGGAAGAACCCAGGAAGAGTGTCGCATACCTGATTTTAGCCATCAAGCAGATTCCAGCTTTGCTGCTGGCATCCACATGTATGTATCCAGTTCCAGATTTGGCATCCTCTGAGTTCCAGTGGCCAGACCCATGAGGCAGCTTTTTTCTAGCCTGTTGTGTGTGCCACCAAGGATATGGGGACATTGCAGGAGCTGGCCTGCACAGTAGGACCACAGGTTCCCTTTTGCTGTCCTGCTGCACTCCTGCTGGTACAGGGCCACTTCTCCTAGACATCTGCAACCCCACAGGCTTCACCTGGAAATGAGCACAAGTCTTTTCTGCTTTCTCTTGCCCCAACCTATCTAGAACATGAGGTCCTATCAGGAAACCTCCAGAATCTAAGCTGTCTTTCTTTCTCTCTCTCTCTCTTTCTCTTTTTTTTTTTTTTTTTTTCGGAGACAGTCTCGCTCTGTCACCCAGGCTGGAGTGCAATGGCTCAGCTCACTGCAACCTCTGCCTCCTGGGTTCAAATGATTCTCCTGCCTCAGCCTCCTGAGTAGCTGGGATTACAGGTGCCTGCCACCATGCCTGGCTGATTTTTGTATTTTTAGTAGAGACAGGTTTCACCAGGTTGGCCAGGCTGGTCTTGAACTCCTGACCTCAAGTAATCTGCTGGCCTTAGCCTCCCAAAGTGCTGGGATTACAGGCATGAGCCACCGCAACAGGACTGACTTTTCTTTTCCCCTGGGAGTTTATTCTCATTAAGGTTACACATGCCATGAGTGAGTAGGGAGAGGACGAGATCTCGAAATGCCTCTCCACTGGTGTATTAGTATACTTGAACTACCAGGGTGGCTTTGTGAACCCAGAATATCTGAGACAAGTCTCAATTTAGAAAGTTTATATTGCCAAGGTTGAGGGCACCATGACACAGCCTCAGGAGGTCCTGATGACCTGTGCCCAAGGTGGTTGGGGTATAGCTTGGTTTTATATATTTTAGGGAGACATGAGACACCAATCAATATATGTATGATGTATATTGGTTCTGTCCAAAAGGCAGGACAACTCAAATAGGGAGGGGGCTTCCAAATCACAGGTGAGAGACAAATGTTTGCATTCTTTTGAGTTTCTGATTAGTCTTTCCAAAACAGGCAGTCAGATTTGCATTTATCTCAGTGAACAGAGGGATGACTTTGAATAGAATGGGAGGCAGGTCTGCCCTAAGCAGTTCCCAGCTTGACTTTTCCCTTTAGCTTAGTGATTTTGGGGCCCCAAGACTTATTTTCCTATCACAGCTTAAGCAACAGAAATTAATTTTCTCACAATTCTGGAGGCTGGAATTCCAAGACCAAGGTGTCAGCAGGGTTGGTTTCTTCTGAGGCCTCTCTCCTTGGCTTATAGATCACTGTCTGTTCCCTACATCTTCACATTATCTTCCCTCTGTACATGTCTGTGTCCCAATCTCCTCTTTTTCACCCTAATGACCTAAGGTTAGCTCAATCACCTCTTTGAAGGCCCTATCTCCAAAGACAGTCACATTCTAAAGTATTAGGATCAGGGCCAGGTGTGGTGGTTCACACCTGTAGTCCCAGCACTTTGGGGGGCCGGGGAGGGAGGATCACTTGAGGTCATGAATTTTTTTTTTTTTTTTTTTTTTTTTTTTTTTTTTTTTTTTTTGTTTGGGTTTGAACCTGTTGGGCCGGCGGGGGGTTGACGAAAGGGGGGCCCACC